>JAASGT010001021.1:0-12347 GCA_023334315.1 Globisporangium alternatum | reverse complement strand
CAGGTTGCTTGAAAGCGACTCGATCGGGTTGCCTGCGAAGAACAGCATCACCGGCGACACGGTGTCGAGGAACTCGCGCGACACGATCGAGATGTTGGTCTGCGCGAGTGAGAGATAGCGCGGCTCCATGCGTGAGATCACGCTCGGTTCAAGTCAGCTGTCGGAGATACACTGAACAAGAATGGAGCCCTCAAAACGTGGAAAACAGCGAAGTTGATTTTGAAGAAAAAAGATAAAGCCAAGCAGGGGCCTCCATCAAATCGAAACAAACACGCACCGAGTCAATCAAACCTGAACTGACCGTTGTTTCCTACCAGATCCACTTTCTCTTCGTCTCTCTCTCGATCTCTGACGACACTGAATCTAGTCGTCTGCGAGCGCCTCCCTCATGAACACATGCGCGTAACGAGAAGCAGAAGCAGCAGCTTATAGGTCGGCCATCTCATCTGGACGCTCGTTCGGGTTTACTAAGCCTGGGATCGCGAGCCTCGCAGACATCTCCTGCTGCTCCATGAGCTGCGTCTTCGCGAGGCTCTCTTCCAAGAAGAGGTCGGCGTTGTCTTCGCCGGCAAACTCCTTCACGTTCACGAGGAAGTCGCGCAAGTGCTTCTTGAACGTTGGCAGGTCCTTGGACATGTCGAAGCAACCGATCACAAACTCCACGACTTGCGCTCTGGAAAGGTTCGGGAACGACGTGCCGATCAAGTTCGCAACGTAGTCTTTCAAAAATGCCTGAACAAAGGGAAAAACAGACGCAGAAAGGGTTAGATAGGACTCAAAGAAGGAAGGAATTCTTGCCAGCATGTTGTGCATGCAACGTACCGAGTTGGTCTCGCCAGGCTGGACAGTGGCGTTCGGCACCGATTCCCACAATGGCACCGCGATTTGGTCCACAATAGAGAACATGTGACGCAAGATCGCGGCGTGCAGCTTGAAGCCGAACTTGTGGAGACGGTCCGTCAAGACTGCCAAAATGTCTTGCAGCAAGAGCAAGTAAAACGAGCGGTAGAAGCCGGCGGCGATCGCTGGGTTCTCCTGGATGTTCAGCAGCAGCGCAAACAGCGTCGCCAAGCCCGTGTCCGCCACGTTTCGCTCCGTGTGCTTGAATGCCCAAATGATCGAGTCAACGACAAGCTTCTGATGCTCGAGTGGGATGCCGAACAACGCCTCAAAGCAGAAGTCGTTCACCGCCTGCAAGAGCTTGAAGAAGTTCACACGGTGTTCCGGGAAGTCTTCAAAGTTCTTTGTGATCATCTGCAGCGTGCACTCGAACACCGCTTCCAGGATCGCAGGCACAGATGGAGCAATGATGTTCTTCATCTTGTTGATCGACGTGGCGAGCAGGCTCAGCACCTCCGCCTCCTTGGCGGCTGGAATCGTCGCCTTGTAGTCCGTCAGTACAACTTCCAGCATCTTCGGCAAGAAGTGCGTCGCCACCACAGCGCGCGACGTGTCATCGCCAGCAGCGTGCTCCACGAAGGCATCCAGCAGACGCAAAGTCTCCTTCTTGGCGCCTCGCAGTGTTCGCACATCCGACGTTTTGACGGCGATCTCGCCTCCCTGCTCAACGAGCTGGTGGATGCGCTGCGTGTGCGCAGCGTACACATTCAGCATGTCCTGGAAGATGTAGCCCATCTGCGAGTTGAAGCCGTTTGGGCCGATCGCTTTGCAGACCTTCACATTCGTGCGAATGATCTTGATGATCTCCTTGATGCCGCGGTTGTCGTAGAGGATGTTCACGTCCTGGGCGGCTTGGCCCATGATCGACTTCCACGCTTCGTTTGGGAGGTTCATCAGACGACCGAGCAGCACTTCCTTGCGACCCGCGTCAGCTTCGGCAGCGAGCATCGAAGCGACTGCTTCGTAGAACGTGTGAACCTGGTGCGTCTCAAGGTCCGACACGATGCGAGGCAGCTCGTCCAAGAGCTCTTCCACGAACGGACGAATTTCGCCGGCTTGGAGAACAACGAACTTTCGGCGGCACTTCTGCGAGATCTTCAGGAAGGTGTCGCACGCCATGTCTTGCACACCAGGGTGGAGCTCGTGCATGAACTCAAACAGCTTGTTCACCACAGTGCGAAGGAATTTCCAGTGCGCACGCAGAAAGCGTGGGTACTGGCCCACGACGTACATGATGTTGGAAGCCACGACCGCCTTGTTGTCCTTGCCTCGCTTCATCTCACACAGACCAAGCAGGTCCTTGATCACAGTCACCAAGAAGCGCTTCTCGTTCTCCTCGCTCATGGCACCGGAGATGGAACCAATCGCCCAACAGAGCGTGTTCAGGTTGTTCCACGACCACTCCGTGCCATCCACCTGGGCGGTCAGCTTCTCAAGCATGATCGTCTCCGTGTCGTCGTAGTTGAGATGCGTGAGGTACACCAACGTCTCATGCATCGTCTTGTACTGCGACAGTGCTTCAGTGTCCTTGGTGGTCTCGCGCACAATCTCTCCATTCTCGTCTTCGACGATCAGCACTTCCGACGGCTTGACCATCTTGGAAATCATCACGTGTCGGACACGCGTCATGACAGGAGCAACGAGGTCGCGACGGTTGTTGGTTGCGTTTTGGAAGCCAGCCAGCGGGTTCACCTGGTTCTGGTCCGTCATGTACAGATCGCGCGTGAAGAAGTGCACGTAGTCCAAGCAGATCTTGAAGATGCCGTCGTCGTCCACCTCCGCGATGCAGACGAGGTAAGTGAAGCCCGCGAGCAGAGCCTGGTGAGCCTCGTCACCTGGCGTAGTGATCGGTCGTTCAATCACCTGGATGTGGTAACGGAAAAAGCTCGTGAAGAAGATGCTCAAGCGCTGCACGAAGATCTCGTCGTGCTCCCAGGCTGGCGTGAACGAGTTTCCAGGTGGCAGCATCTTGCCGACTTCGTTGAGCACGCCCATGTAGAGCTGGATGTAAACGCCGTCGTACTGAGCCGGGACATCGCGCAGCTGAGCGATCTCACTCAAGCAGCTGATCGTGTCGTTGCGGAACATGCCGGTCGCGAGGAACTTCGTCACGAGGATCTTGATCAGGTCCGTCTCGAAAATAAAGCCAAGTGGGATCCAGCTCAGGAAACGAAGCAGCGTCTGCAGCGTGATCGTGAGAAGCGGTACATGGGTCGACTTGCTCAGCACAAATTCGCAGAGCTGGAAGATCTGCGTGAACTCGTGGTTCAAGCTCTCCTTCAAAGACTTCGTCTTCTGCTCCGTCAGCTGGTCCTTGGAGAAATCAAACACCTCTTCGCTCAGCAGCTTCAGAATCGTCATGTTGTTCTCGCACAGGATCTCAGAAGTCTGCAAGGAAATAAACCCACACACAAATGGTCAGTGGCGAGCTCGAGTATACAGCAAAACATTACCATATTCGCCAGTATCGTACCTTGCTGGAGTTGACAATGTCTGTGATGAAGGTCGGCCAGTTCTGCGGCCACTCGTGCTTCAGAACCTACACCATAATCAACGAAAAGCATAATCAATGAAACAGCGTTAGCCTTTTGCGCACATGAGCAATGTCAATCGCTACTGTACGAAGAGCCAATCGTACCTGAACAAGCACCAGGTCCATCTTATGGATAAACACGCGCTGCTGGCGAAGCGTTTGTTCGTCCGATGACATGGCGAGCAGCTTGCCCACGATGTAGCTCTTGATGCCCTCACGCTGGTCCTTCGGCAGGATCTTCCAGCGGTATCGGATCGCGTCTTCGAGGATCTGCAGCCCAAAGTACTTTGTCTGCGGGCTCGACGACTGCTCCAGAATGTCCGACGCGCGGGTCCACGCGTCCTGGTGCTCCTGCAGCGCCACCATGATCTGGTTCGCGATGCGCTGGTGCGGGCTCTTCGGGTCGTTCATGCACTGCACGACCTGGTCCAGCGCTGCGACGTCAAATGGCTGCGAAAAGTCCAGTAGTTTCTGGCCGATCGCTTCCATGATGATGGTGATTCTCTTTGTTGTTTTGTTTCTCCTGTTGTCACGCGTTACTGCTTCTCAGTCGCTCTTCGCTTCGTTCTGCATGCAATAAGAGAATGGGTAGATAGATGCAAATGAGCCTCAGCATGTTAGCAAATTGTAAAGCAACACACAAACGCACACTAACAAGGATATCACCATACAGGCAGGCACACACATCCATTCTCCACGCCAGCACAAATCGCCAATCGCTGTTCATTCACCACACCGCACGCACTCAAAGCAGTCACATTCGTGTCTGCAGACACACGATTGCGATGCTGTCACTCCCCCCACGCTGCATGCATGTCGCCTTCCAGATTCAACCCGCACTGCGTATCCAGTCAGCTTCTAGAACTTGGCCCTCTCACACACTCATTCCCATCCAGTGTGTATCCACACTCACACACTCATATCCCATGCGCACACACACACGCGCGCGCAACACTCCTCGGGCTACATGCTCACCTGCTCGCTCGCTCTTGGTTTCGTCGTCGTCGTCGTCGCCTAGCACACGCACGCTCGTTGTTTCCCCTCGCTCGCTCGCTTACTGGCTCGCTTGGTTTTGTTTTCTCTTCTTTTCCATTTGCTTTGCTCTGGATTTAATCCAGTGGTGGCGTGCCGTTTTGAATTGCAGTTGGCCAATTTTTGAATTGTGGCTGTCACCCACTCATTTTGTGTTTTTGTTGAGAGCGAAAAACAAACAGCAATTCAAAATGACAGAAAACAACTCATCTTTTCCAAAAGCCTGTGTTTTTGTGACACTCTCTGAAACTTTGAATACAAGGCAGCAGTATCTGCTTCAAGGGAAGAAAGGTTGGATTATGTATATAGCAGCTCGATTCTGTTGGATTTAAAAATGTTCTCAAAACATATTTGGTGAAAGAAAAAAAGCCAATTCCGAGCCTTTGATTTTAACTCCGTTTGCATAACGAGCAAGTGGCGCTACCTACAACATTCAAAACATCCTATTCTCCCACTTTCATGGCTTCGTCGCGTTCAACAGCAACGCAGGTTTGAAAGCAATGGTGCTCTTCCTTCCACGCCAAGCGCTGTGAAATGACCATGTTGCACTCTTCAAATGTTGACTTTAGTGGAGCCATTCGATGGGCAGCGAAGGATATATTGTGGTGAAGTGAACTCCCAGAATTCGGGAAGAGCACCCTGCGCACCGCTTGCGCGGACCATTGTTTGCGCAGTGAGAACTAACACCAACGGATAAGGTGTCCATCCCCTGAAAGCGTATTGACTCACATTGTGTACCCGGTTAACCAGGCCCAAATCTGGTTCGACCATCCTCCATGAATAGGAAAGGATCGCTACCTTGGTGATGGTGTCATATCACACGACATGTAAGAGGGAAACATAAGAATGTAGATAGTATACAGAGTTCAATTGTAAGTCATGTTCCGGACGAAATCTCTCCGGCTGATTTCTCGATCATCATCAAGATTCTGGCGAAGCACTCGTCGTTCGGTCGAATGCACGCACACATTCGGTAGGAGCCAAATATGTGCGCACTTCACATTCACTGAGGCTGCTCCAACAATCCATGCAAATTCGGACAGCTTCAGCCACTTGACTATCAGCTGTCCCACACTTCGATACATTCACAGGCACATTTGTCGATACGTGCAAACGCCATCATCGGCTATATGGGTCACCACCGGTTCAGACTGCTATAGACGCCTACCACAGCCTGACGCAACGTCGGACACAGGTGCTGCCTGCTACGCCCGTTGCCGCCTCAAGTCCACTCACGCCCGTCATGCACACAGCTGACAGACGCTCAGTCGCATTTAAGCTTCAGATCGCATTGCGTGATGAACAAGAGGGCTTACCAGTACTGCCAAGGTACTTCACAGCCTGCGTGAATATCCTTGAGGTCTCCAATTCCGGATGCAAACAATACAATTCACTTCCACAGCACCAATCTTGCCCCTGAGAACCTTTGTCGATATACTTCAATATCGCTAAGTACCTCATTCAACTCCACCAATGTAATTCAGACATGCTCCTTCACCCGAACACTAACTTGCGAGCAAGTCAATATCCGTCGAAAGCATATCTACACATGGGATCCACAAATCGGTGGAGATTCATATACAGTTTGCACTCCAACTCATCTCGAATCACCCCCGAAGACACTCATGCAAAATCAAAATACAACGGCTCCATTGACCGAGACACTTGGTCCATCAGCCAGCATGTCAACGCACTCACGTACCGACGGGATCGCTGCGTGGAGCTTGGACACACCTGTGCTGGTGGCTTCTAGACGGGGCTTGCTTGGTTGGTTGCGAAAAACGGAGTGCTATTTATGCTAGACTTACAACATGCACGATATCTAAGAGCTCCTGAACGTCCGCTTTTGAGTTGGAGGACGTGTTCGTTTTCGAAACTCCCGGGTTCTCTTGTCGAATGTATCGGCCTATTCCAATTTTGAGCCAAATCTGCGGGTGTCTTTTCGCTCGCACATCGTGTAGCCCTCCATTGTACTTGAACAGTCGGTCCAGCTGAATAGCCGGTCCACCGAATCGCGATTGCTTGACCAAGGGTTGGTCCTCCCGAACCGAACTTCAGTCAAACTGACTTCTGCTGAATTGTCTCCAACCGAACTCTCCCAGCTAAACTCGTCCTGTCGAACTCCTCCAGCTGAACACCCCTCACTGAACCGGTCTCGTCGAACCAAATTATGCCGAACCGTGCTTCGTGAACCGTAGTCGCTGTAGTTACTCTTCGGTACCGTAGGTCTATCAAGTGGATTTCTGACCAACCAACTTTAACACATTACAGTCGTCGCGAATGAGAAATTCCTGGTTGATCTTGACGAGGCGCTTCTTCAGGCTTGCTTTCAACACGCTCCAACGCCCTTCGATGGTGTTGAGCATGGGTCTGTAAGGCGTTAGACACAAGACGACAAGCTTGTTGCCGTTGAAAAAGCCATCAGCAGCAAGCATTTGTCGGGCCAGCATCTCGACCTGAAAATGCACCGACGCGTTGTTAAATCACAATGCTGACCTTGTGAGTGGGTCGAGCGCGTTGCTTTCTCAATACTCGTCGGGATTGACGGCTCCGACGAAGAGATTCGCGACAAGCGCACATTCTCCACCTCACCGATGAAGCCGTCGTGAGTTCGCATCAGCACGATGCCGACCAGGACGAGACGCCACCAAGTACGTGAAGATTCTTGCCCTTGAACGCGGGGGGGACGACAGTAGCAGGTTCACCCATGCGGGAGCGGTCATTCTTTCGCAACAAGTACACGTTAATGTTTGTCTCGTCGTGGTACACTAATGTATCGTCTCTGGACACGAGCATTTAACTTTTTTCGCAAACTCCTTGCGCATCTACTTGCTTGCTACGTTGTTAATTGTTTCATTCTCAATTCAAAAGTCCTTCAAGCAGTTCAGTATACCCTCGATGGACGATAATCGTACTAACGGTGACGCCACGGTCGCTTTCCAAACTCTCCCCATCTGAGTGTCACGCTGCAGTCTTTGTCGACGTACTACTCGAGATCGAGCATGGCTTCGACAGTCATCTTCACGCATGACTGACGCACACCGTCGGGTCGATTCGTAGGGAAGCTCCCACGTTTGATAAGTCGGCGCGCGGTGGAGATCGAGATCTCTCTGTAACAGCCAGCTAGTTGTTTGCAAAGAAGGCATTCAGAACGCGGGTCTTAGCGCAGTCACGCTCGTGAAGACGAGCCATGCGATTCAACGGCTGCGGAGGCGGTTGCTCTCCGAGCTCCACGCCACCCGTTACAACAGCACTCATTCGCAGGTGTCGCGGGTCTAGCTGTTGCTCGCAGCGGAGAAGGAGCGTGGACGGGGATTGGTAGGCGCTCTCTTGTCAGCGGTCTCTCTTGTGGGCACTGGTCTCTAGTGGGCAGTGGATCTAGTGGGCCGCGGCGTCTGGTGTGACTAGTCTTGAATGACACAGATTTGCGAATGGACACGCGGCAGGTCCGTGCGCGTGAGCTGCAGGTGGCCGATCTTGACGCGTTAGCTGGAGAGGAGCAGCTCCTTTCTCGTCTTGGTGCCAAAAAGAATGCGCAACCCCTTCGTGCTCTCGGCGCAAAACTTGTTTGCTCTACCTTCTATTTGACGGAAACCACCAACCCGTTATGCAAACGGAGCAAAAATCAACTACTCGTGATCCCTGCTTCCAAAACTGATTCTAGAACGTTCTACAGAAGCAGACAAAATCACGTTGCTTGTTAAAGGAAGCAACGAGTGTGGAAAAAGATGTAGATAAAAGTAGATTATTCTTCATAGTTTAATCAAGTCAGAACATGAGATGTGAAAATCATTTCTAAGGGCAGAATTCGAAACATGATTTTAAGTATGTCTAATTTTGAGCTGTGTTTGTACTCTCTTGGTAATTATATCCTGGCTAACCGGTTTTAAATGGCTCTGATCAACAAGCCGGCAAATGAGTTAGTCGTTTCTTTCAACAGGCACCTTTGCGACGCAGAATGATGGTCTCCGTAGATCACTTCCTTTGCTCGTGCACGCTTGTTCTCGCGCTCTCACACCCGCGTGCGCGCTGAGCATTTTCAGAATCGCGCTCCCAAGAACAACACCATGCTCGTCGTGCCGCTCAGTGGTGGAGCCAGCGCTCACGTGAGCGCATCGCCTCGGCAAGCGCAAGGCCCACGAACCTGAAAGTGTCGCTCGAGAACGCTATTGCTGGGGCTGCCGGTGATCAAGCGATGTCCAGCGCCTCAGATAACAATAGACTGCTAGTTTGAAGCCTGAGCGCCAGCTATTCGACGTGATTATCTTCAACCACCCTCGCTGCGGCAAGCAGAGCGTGAAATGCCGCAAGAGTCTGCTATTACATTTTTACGCCTCGGCGCTCGAGATCCTCCGTCAGGATACGAACAACAAGGTCAGTGAGATGCACCTGACCCTCGCAAAGGGTCAATCAGAACGGTGGGAAGCCGCATCTTAAGCAAACTGAAGATCTCTTTCACGACGCCGTACTCCTTCATTTGATCCACAACGCGCGACACTGTACGAGGAGGACGACGACTACCGCTCGCGCTGCGCAAGATCACGTCTCCGCTGTGGTGGGTAGGTGGCTCTCTCTACAACGCATGGGTCCGCGTATGCGTGTGTGTATTTACCTCACATGTGTGCATGGTGTTTAATGCAGTGCGGTTTGGTACTAACGACGACGGCCCACGCTCTCGTTTCCGCCGCAAAACATTGCAAGTCCGAGCGCAGTAGAGGAGGTAGACACTTCATTCGTGTTCCTCTGACTCACCAGGTTTGCTCAGAGCGCATGCATTCGAGAGAGCTGCACACATAACGCCTGTAGATTATGCGTGCAGCGTCTTTCGTGCTTGGGAACAGCGACGTGCTACATGCTATGCAAACGCGACAGCTTATAGCGTGGTGGCTGCGTTCTCTCCATCCCACGTTAGCTTTTATGTGAAAACCAAGCGGCAAGGCTGAGTCAAAACAAGACACAGAATCATGTGCGGACGTTGGTCATGAGCCTCGTCAGCCGTCAAGTCTCCCAGTCAATGCCCCTGGACGTGGCTTCTGAGCGAGTAGCGCTCGTCTTTGTCAGCCCAAGCGCGTCCGTCGCGTCTAGTTCTCTCTCGTGCTTGGGCATGCGCTGTGCGCAGCGTTCGTGTCGTGTACGTGTACGCGCACGGGTGCTACATCACCAATGCGCTGATGCTCTACGGGGTCGTCGTCGCCATGTGCTTCGCCTTGGCGGGTTGTTACGTGTGGCTGTTGTGAGACATCCTCGTCCGCTCCGTACGATCGCGAACCTACTCTCTCGGTGAGTTTCAGGTGCCGGCACTTCGAATCCTTCAAGTCAACTCGTGCAGTTCAGAGCACTAGCCTACGCCAAGGTGACTCAACTTTTGATGAAACGCGCTAATGCAGTCATGCAGAGATCCCCATCGCTAGTTGTCCCTGCGCTCGGCTCAACCTAGCGATTTCTCATGGTGTGCAGGGTAGCGATGAATGTGTGTGGCGAAGACTACGGACTATTCTTCTTCGTGCGCTAACTGGTACAGACCAGTCTGCAGACCTACCAAGCCTACCGCCTGAGCTGTCTGGTGCCACAAGTGTGGATGAACAACGTGATCGTAGCGCTACTGGTTTGAATTGCTGGTCCACACCGTTGATCCAGTACGCCTTCCCAGCGAGTGGGGTGAAAGTGCGGCTCGGGTGTGCGTTGGCCTGTGTCTTGCTGGACTTTATGTCCCAGACCGTGATCTCGATCGCGCTCTTCCTGCCGTACGTGTAGCAATTCAACTCCAACTACTGGTACACGGACGTGTGGCTCATGCAAACAATAAACGAGATTTTGAAAATACTGCAAACCGTATTTTAGGAAATTCACTCGTGTCATTCCTTTCTTTTTACAAGGTGGACATAAGTTGGGTAGGGCTGACAAAACATTCACTCATAGGTTGGGGAGACGAATAATCGCATTTGATTGGTTGAAAATGTGACAAAAGAGAAGTGTGGGACGGAACGAAGCTCATCGAGTAACACGACAAAATTGATATATAAAAGACTCTGTCTAAAATACGTCACGCAGCATTACCGACTAAGGGAATGGTGTCATGAGGATTTCTAAAAATACGCGAAGTAATATATTAGAAGGATCGAGAAGAGCAAAAGAGCATCCGCCTGTTGTTGACTGAGATTGAGCGAGCAAGAGTGGAATCTCAAAAATATGGAGATGAATATTTTAGGAAACTCCAGTTGCTGTTCGTGGCATCATTCTGGGATGCAGTCCAAGTTCCTGGTCGCCACCAGTGTCGCGCGGTGGCTGGATACCATCACCAAGCTGCTCCGGATCGCACCCCCAAACGCAACGACGAAGCCTACCCACCACACTGAGAGCCACTCGACAGCCACTGTTGCTCCAAGCGGGATGCCGTCACTTCAAGAACAAGCCCCAGCCCGAGCCACCGCCCAGCTCCGGGGCAGGTCTGGCAGTACTGTTCTCCGATGGGGGTTCCCGTGGGAATCTCGGTCCTGGAGGCTCTGGCGCCGTGCTTGTGCGGGTCGGTGCTGACGGTATCGGATCCTCGATCGCATGGGCGGGCCGTGCGTCTTTCGCGCATGCCAGTACCACAAATAACTACGCGGAATACCAGGGTCTCATTTGGGGACTCTCGGCGGCCGCTCACTACAACGTGGGGCACACCCACGTGGTCGGCGACAGCGCCATGATATTACGCCAACTCCGAACCAACACACCTGCGCGCAGCCAGAAGCTTCAACCTCTGTATGCTCACGCACGTTTACTTGCCGACCGGATCGGCGTGACCTCATGGTGACATCACTATCGGTCCTATAACAAGATGGCCGATCAGCTCGCAAACGCAGCAATGGATGCTCGCAGCAGTGCTCAGGCTCTGCTGCCAACGTCCAACAACCAACTGGGCGGCGCGCAGGAATTCCTCGCCAACGACATCGGTCATTGGCTGTCCAGCTCAGAAATTCATTAACTATATCTCCTCGACGGGCGACCAGTCGCCAAGGCGACTGCAGGCGCGATTGTCGTGGCCTCGCGTCTAGATGTTCCCACGGATATTGGTCGATCACATTTGTTGCATCCTAAGATACCTCACTCTAATAATAAAGCGGGATGCCGTCAACCAAGGTCCAAATCAAAGTTACAACCAAGCCAGTCTCGTGGAAAACCCGTGTGGAGAATGACGACCAACGACTTCTCATCACATGGGGCTTCGTCGTCCTCATTGCGCACTTGCACGCGGCGTACGTGCCCAAGTACCCAGAGTGTCTGCTGTGCACGCGCCCGTGGTTCGGCACCAAGCCGAGCTGCTCGCTCCTGGCCCTCGACGCAGGAGCAATCTACTGGCAGTGCGCAAGAGTGTGACGAGTTCCTGCAAATCTTTGACGAATCGCGGATCGAATTCCTCGTCATCGGCAAATGCCCGCTGCTTCCGTTCCCAACTCGCTTCAACACGCTCAACCAGCGTCTCGGCATGAAACTCTTCCGCTCGACGGTCTTGAGCTGGGACGCCGACGTGGCGCTGACGAACAAGCACCACCCCAAATTCCTCTTCATCTTCTTTGTGGATGTGAACGTGACGGAGCTCCCGCAGGGTTTGCTCTCACCCGACTTTCCACCAAAGCTCATGGACATTGAGTTTGTGCGGTCGAATGTGTCGAGATTGCCCGACAATCTCGACTTGCACTGACCCAAGGGCATGTTCCTCATTATGGAGAGGTGCCAATTCCAGGAAGTCCCGAGTGTGATCTCACGCATGGAGCCGCGCTATCTCTCACTCGCGCAGACCAACATCTCGATCGTGTCGCGCGAGTTCCTCGACACCGTGTCGCCGGTGATGCTGTTCTTCGCAGGCAACCCGATCGAGTCGCTTTCAAGCAACCTG
>JAASGT010001020.1:0-12381 GCA_023334315.1 Globisporangium alternatum | reverse complement strand
GCAGCGATGGCGCCGTTGATGGTGAGGAGCGCTGCGACGGCGACGGCGAGGGAAGCGGTGGCGAACTTCATGGTTGGTTGGTACTGGCGGTGGTGTCGACGACGGTGCTGTTGCTGTTGCTGTTGCTGGAGTGCGCACTTAGAGGCGAGTTGTGTTGTGAGTCGGACGTACGATCCGTGATCTTGCTGTGCTTGTTCGTCCAGTGGCGCGTGTGCCGTCTCTGCAGGACGTTTCTTGGCGCGCTCGTGCGTAGAATACATGTTGATCAATCGATGTCTCAGTACTTCTGCTATCGAGAGGTGTGACGAAGCGACTTTGTGACTTGCATTGATTGAGTGGTTGAGTAATGAGTAAGTGATGGCAAGAGCTCGCCTGCACGAAAAGTGAAAGCCGTGGTCGGCTGGTCATGTTAGCGAACCTCAGTCAATGTTGCGACCCTCCAAAGTGATCGTGTGAAGGAGGCGCGGCGGCGGAGGAGGTGAGTCCATTTGGTGTCGACACGAGGTGCGTGTGGAGCTTTCCAGCGCGTACATGTTTGGTGGTGAAATGTAATTCTTGAGTTGCAAGTCGGCCTCCAGGTTCGTGTATTAAGATCTAAGAAGCACCATTATTGACGGCAATCAGAACAGACGAAGATGATGTTGGTACTTATGAGTCATCACGGAAGAGCTCGATGAACTCGTTAATATCCAGTGTCGCGTTCGTGTTGACGTCAAAGTGCGCGATGATCTTGGCGACATCCTCTCGTGTGACCTGCGTGGAGCCACTGCGCGAGCTGCTGTCGTAGAACTTCTCGTTGTACCGCAGCGCGCTGAAGAGCTCGTCGGCATCGATGCTGCCGTCGTGGTCCAGATCGTAGAGCTGTTGGGCAAACGTCACACATATTCCAGTCAGAAGCGCATCAGTTCGACTTCTAGCAAGCATAATGCCCACAAACCACTGCACTTCTTACCTTAAAGAGCGCGTAGAGCTCCTTGATCTGCTCGGGCGTGAGCTGGCGCTTCTTGGCCGCGTTCTTGGCTTTCTCCGCCGCCTCCAGCAGGTTGCAGAACCGGAAGATGTCCTGCAGAGTCCCCGCCGGCGCGTCACCCCCACCAAAGATCGCAGTGAGCAGCTCCGGGAGGTCGATGTGGCCGCTCTGGTTCTTGTCGATGCTGCTGAAGATGCTCATAACGTTGTCTTGCAGGTGGGTGCCACCAAAGAGCCCGGAGCCGTCAACTAGCTCCCGCAGCGTGATGGACCCGCTGTGATCGCGGTCGATCTTCTGGAACGTGCGGTAAATGTTGACCACGTCGTCGCGACTGTGCGGTCCAAAGTGGTCCTGCCGCAGCAGCGCAGCGTCTGAGCGCATGCGCAATTTCTTCGCAGCCGCGGTCTCTGGGATGACGATTCCGGGTTCCTTTGTGGTTCGCTTAGCTTTGGCGGATGAGATCGGTCTCTCCACTCCTGCCGCTGCTGCATGAGAGTTTGTCGGATGCTGACGGTTGCTTGGCGCGCTCGAGACCTTGAGCGGCTTTTGCACAGATGAATCCTCATCGTTCGGATATTCTGGATGGATCTGGTGCTGGGTCGATGACATCTTGCGCACGGTCACGGCTCTCGTGAGCAACTTCGAGGTGCGGTGTAGCTGCTCCTGTTCGGCTTGCTGCGTCTGCAGCAGCTGATCGTACTGCAAGATGAGCTGCTGCATCGAGTGGTGTGGAACGAGCTGCGTCGCATCGTCCTCCGTGTTGCTCTGGTCTTTTCCTCCTTCTGTTCGTTCCTGCGGTAGCTTCTCGGCAACTGCCTTCGTTGAAGTAGACGAGAGCGCAGGCGTTGATTGCGTGTGGCGAGTGCTCGTCAACAGCGACTTCTTCCGCTTGTGAGACGCAGGAGTGGTGTGCTTCTTGGCTGTCGGCGGCAGGTTCTCTACCACCACGCAGCTCGAGCCGAGCTTCTCGAGCAGGAACGCTGACGGCGCCAAGTCGATCTGCTCGAGCGACTGCAGTGTGTTGCTCTTCTTAAGCCGCGAGCCACCGCCGAGACCAACTCCACCACTGCTGCCACCACTAACCACCAACGACTTCTGGCTGCGGCGCACATTCTCGTGATGCAAGTGCGCGTACATCTGCCTCTCACGATTTAAGCTGCCAACGCCCCAGTTGTCCTTGTCGCCGAACGGCAGCTCCTGCGCCGGGTTCTCAAATACGGCGAGCAAGGCGGCGTCGCTGCTCGCAGAGTGATGCAGTAGCTCGTCGTCTTCATCTTGGTTGTCCAGAGAAGGTGCTGTTTCTCCACTCCTATCTCCAGACTGCTGCTGCTTCTCACCGTCTCTCCTGACTGGCTGGCCATACTCATTAACACCACTCTTACTGATAGCGCTCGCAGCGCCCGACGAGCGAGCGGAGTGCTTACCACTCTTCATGATCTTCTTCATGCGCTGCTGGAATTTGGTGCGTTCGCGGTCCCACGCGACCTGGCGCGCAGCCTGGAAGTCGCTCTGCTTCCACGTCTCCTTGCCCTGTAGCTGCTCAAATAGCCGCTCAGCTTCGCCTTTTGTCGTCGATTCGTCTGCAGCTCTGCGTCCTTCACCGCCGTCACCATAGTTTGCATCTGCATCCTTTGTGGAGCTAGCACTGGGTTCATCTCGGCTGCTGTAAAGCGTTGTAGTCTCAGGCTGAGCACTGCTACCAGCACCTAGAGCTGGTGCGCTGGCACCCGCCCTCATCTCTCCACCACCCATCACCGAGCTCTTTCTCCGCCGCCGACTTATCTCGATCACCGACTGATGGCGTGTCCCCGCGCTCTTGAGCTTGGTCGCCTTCATCTGGTCCCAGATCGCTTCAGCCTGCTCGCGCTTCGCCTGTGTGGCGCTCTCTAAGTCGATCTTCCACTGCCATGACACATCCTGACGATTGCCCGATGGAGTACTTCCAGGCTCACTGCTTTTCTGTCCATCGCCACCGCCGCTGTTGTTGTTCTTGCTCTGCGCCAAGTTGCCCAGACACACACCCTGGAAGTCCCACAGACACACGCTCTTGTCGCTCGCGCACGTGAAGATCGCGCGCGGCTCGTCGACCGTGTTGAGGCATCGGATGTTGCCCTGGTGCGCCTTCCACTTGGCCACACAGAGCACGTCTGTCTCGTCGATGGAGAGCTGATGATGCACTGCCGTGCCCTCACCTCCAGGTCCACCGTCTTCAACACTCGTCGTGCCGTCCGCAGTGCTACCAACATTGCTACTTGCACTAGCGCTGTGCTTGTTCCGCAGCCGCTTGGCGTTTTTGCCCTGGCGCAGGAACCGCCGACGTGGATTGTACGACCGGTGGTGGTGCGACGGCAGGCTCTCTTCTCGAAAAGCCTTGACGAAGGACTTGGTGATCACGCGCGAGACGTCCGAGACGCAAATCTCGCCGTGGTTGCTGCCTGTGATAAGCAGGAACCGGCCGCGGCGGATGTCGTTCTTCATTACTTCACCGCCCTCTTCGTCGTAGAACACGCGGCAGCAACTCACACTTCCCCCTCGTGCGCTCTTGAGGCTGTGCTCATGGCCACTCCCGCTACCATTACTGCTATTGCTACTGTTTGGTGTTGGTGGTACCACGGCAGGCGATGGAGCGGAGAGCAGCGGATAGAAACAGAGCAAGAGTGCTGTGGGCTGCGTCGGCGACAGACTCCAGATGCAGACCATGCCGTTCTCGTGGCCTGAGAGCAGCAGTGGGTACGGCTCAATGAACTCGAGCGCGTTCACGTCACAGGCCACCATCGGATGCGACACCACCGCCGTCACGGAGCTGTCATTGCTGCCACCAGTTGTTGATCCCCGTCGATAGTGCTGCCCAGCTCCAGTCACAGGAGCGCTGGTGCTATTGCCACCCCCACCTAGCACGCACGTATCCTCGAGCAGGAAGTAGATGTAGTCCCAGATCTTGATCGTGCCGTCTGTGCTGCCGCTCGCGAAGAGTGAGAGCGCGTAGCAGTACGCGAGGCACTTGATGTCCGTGTCGTGCGCGTCCGTGATGCAGCGCAGCAGCGCGTTTGTGCTCGCGTTGTCGTCATAGAGCCGCAGCGAGCGGTCCCAGGACGCCGTAAGCACGCACTGGTCCTCCTTGCAGTAGAGCAGCGCCGAGATCTGGAGTTGGTGCGGCGTCCACTGCTTGAGCACGGCGCCGTTGAGGTAGTTCAGCACGAAGAGCTCACCGCTCTGCGTGCCAAAGACGATCTTGCGCTGCCGCGCGTCCAGGTCCACGCACGTGATGTCCGACGTCGTGAGGTTGCTATACGTGCGGATGAGCGCGCCCGAGGACGCGTCCCAGATGCGCAGCTCCTTGTCTGTGGTGGTGAGTAGCGTGAACGAAACGCTGTTGTAGAGCACGACGCTGGACGCGAGTACCTGAGGCTTGAGACGCACGCGATGCAGCAACTTGAGTTTGTGCAGCCCGGTGGCCAAGATTGACTGACCGTTGTTGAGCACCACGAGTGAGTGCGCCTTCCACGGGTACTTGTCGCTGCCGACGCGGAACGTCTGCAGACAACGGCTGTTGCTCTTCTCGAGATCGTTGTTTTCGATCGAGAGCACGCTCGCGAGGTTCCACCACTTGAACCAACCGTCGTCGTCCACGGTGATCGCCTGGTCTCCAAGCATCGCCGCCGCTGCTGCCGCTGCCGCACTCGCAGAGGTCTGTGCGGCGCTCATACGACTCTCGTTTAGGCTTGCGAACGCTGCGGACGAGATGAGCTGAATGCAGCACACGGGGGACGTGTGACCCCAGAGCTTGAAAATCGGCGTGGTGGCCAGCGCCGAGATGTCCCACCCGAGCACCTCGCACTCAAAGCCCGCGCTAATGAAGATCTGGCTCGAGAGTTTGGTGAGCAGGCGCACGCCGCGGCGATGGCCCTGCCGCACGGCCTTGAGCTGCAGACTCTGCGTGTCCCAGAGGTAGATCATGCTGTCCATGCCACAGGAGACGAGCGTCTCGGCGTTGAGCACGAGCAGGTCCTGCAGCAGGTCCGTGTGCTTTTTGAGCGTCGTCACGAGCGTCACGTCGCACCGACCCTTCGAGTCGTGCTTCTTCTCGCGCTCGACGAGCCACACGGTGATCATGAGGTCCGCCGAAATCGAGAAGAGACGCTGCGTACCCGCGTCCCACTCGAGCACGCGCTGTGGCCGCGGGGTGTGCACGACCGCTAGCGGTACCGGTGTCTCGAGCGCGCTGGCGCTGGTTGCCGTGAGGATCGTCGTGGCCCAGAACGTGAGCTTCAGGTCGCCTGCCGAGACCGCGAGCAGCTCGACGCGATTGAGGTATTTGAGAGCCTGCACGGGCGAGCGTTCGGAGCGCACCTCGTCCTGATCGCGGCGGTACCCGGCGATGTAGCAGAGCGGGTGGAAGTTGTTGACGATGCTGAGCGTCGGTGTGAACATGGAGCCATTCTCGCCACCAGTGCTTCGAGGCGTCGTCAAGCTGTCAATGCCTGCTGCTATGTCTCTGGCTGCCGCACCCCCGCTGCTGCTATGCCCACCGTCACTCTCGCTCTCAGTCAGGAACAGTGTCGACGGGTCGATGATCTCGACCACGGGTCGCGTATTCTCGTAGAGCAGTAGGCGGCGGAACTCGGGCGCAAGCTGCACGCGCTTCGGTGGCCGGTTGACGAGATCAGCAAAGCGCAGGTTCTCCTCGTACTGCAGGCCGCGCCAGTGAGCCTCGTCGTCGCTGCTCGCGCCCATGCCGCCCTCGATGATTGCGCTTGTGAATTCCTCCCACTCCATCGCGCCGTCGCCGTTCACGTCCACCTGTGCGAAGAGCTCTACGAGGTCCTCGATGAACTTGAGCACGTTCTCTTGCTCCCAGCTCACGCGGTCGAGCATGACGCTCACGAACTCGCTGAGACTTAAACCGCGGCCCATGCGGTCAAAGTCCTCCTTAAGCAGCGTCAGGTCCTCCACCTGGAGCCGCACCATGATGCCCAGGCATGCCTGGTACTGCAGCAGCGCCGCCGCCATCCTCGATCTCACGGATGTGTGAGTTGAGAGCGTTGGAGTCTTTGCGAGCCTAGATGAAGGAAAAGGTTCGTGGCGTTTCGAGACGACTAACCGTTCTCGCGTATTTGCAGCACCGTCAATCCGCACTTGCATTCTCGGAAATAGCTTCAGCACGTGGCTCACCCGCCTTGTTCTGCCTCTCGCTGCACGAGCGCTTCTCGCCACTTACCATCTCGCTCGCTCCTTCGAGTCCAGAGGCTAACAAGCATGGCCTTCTCACCCCACCGCAAAGGGCTCCCACCGCGAATCAATGGCTCCAAGAGCTCGAGCGAGCCAATGTCACCTGTGTCAAGCAGCTTCTCGCCGTACCTCCCTCAACACAGCCATACCCACGCGAGCCCGCGGACGACAAAGTACGCGCTCACGATGAAGAAAGTCGTGGTGACGGCGAATGCGAACGCCAGCTCGAGTACCTCGCCAAAACGCCCCATGTCGGCCTCGCGAGTGCAGCCGACGGCAGCTTCCATTGCAAACTCGATCGGAGGAGGGTCGCCAAGCCTCCATTCGTCACCGTGCTCTTCGACAACCCGACCAGCGAGCGCCAGCAGAGCCCGCCTGTCGACTGGTGTGTCTTTGCACCAGTCTCAGCACGAACCGCCGGTCGCGGTCGAAACGATCGTGTTCTCCTCAAAGAGCTTGGAGCTCAGCTCACCACGCCGTGATCTCGAGGCGAAATCCACGAGCAACACATCCCCAAAGACACAGCGCCCAACGTCCGCTCGCTCGATCGCGAGTATCTGTAACAGCATCCGCATCGAAGCACAGCGACCTCCGGTTCCCATGGACGCAATGGAGAAAGCCAAACTGCGGTCGTTTCTCAAGTCCTGGCAGGACGAAGAGCTGAATTTCCGGTCTTCGATTCTGTTCTCCGAGACCACTTTCGCTCAGGCGAAAGGTGCCTACCTCTCTGACATATGCAGGACCTGTTACGTACCAGGCTGACGTTGTATCTCCTTTGTGTGATGCAGCGATGGTGACGGACTGGCCCAAGCCGAATGCGTTCCTCGCGGCGATCGCCTACGGCTGCCTCGAGCAGGTCGGTCTCTTTCTCGAGAAGGAGTACCCGTTGCTCATCGACATCATCACGTAAGCCGCGGTTTTCTTGCTCAATATTGATGCCTAGAGCTGCTTTCACAAGTCAACTGACTTGGTGCTATCGTCCCAAACGCCGCCAGTGAGTTGGGCAATGCAGTGTACTCGAACTTCACCGAGTTACTCGAGCTTCAGCAACAACAACACCAAGAGATGAGCCAGTCACCATCTCAACCATTGCCGGTACCCGAGCGCAACCGCTTCCTTTTCTACTTCCAGCACGGCCAGCACTGGTTCCAGGACGTCGCTGAGCAAAAGTACCACGCCGAGACGCTCATGTTCACCGCCGCCTCTTCGAAGGACGAGATCCAGCGATTGAACGACAAGCTCCACGCTCAACAAGCAGCACAGACACACGAACTCCTGCAGCGGAACAACAGCCTTCATCGTGAGCCAGGACATGGAGAACCAAAGGCGAGCCCCAGCTCGTTCAGTGCGTTCTCGGATCCATACAACCGCGCCGGCTTCCAGTTCCCTCAGCTCCGTAACATCCTGTACAGCGACAATGGTGGTACTGATCGTCATTCTCCCGGGATGATTGGACGCCTCGACCTCCAGTCGAGTGACTACGACTTCTGGCCTTGCTGTGAGGAAATCCTGCTCGTCTTCCAGTCTCTCCCACCAAAGGAAGCGCTGAAAGTGCTCAGCACGCTGATGGAGAAGAGCGCAGAGCTGGGCATCCCGATGCTCGGCGAGACGTACGCGGTCGCAGCGGACTTGCTGGACGAGAAGGAACGTCGACGATTCTTGCGTGAGTACTTTGTATTGGTCTCTTCCAGTGAGCTTCAGGACGCGCTCCAGCAAAGGGACGAGCGTAACGACGAGAAGTGCTGGCAGCTCTTCATCGACGAGTTGAAGGAGCGACTGGGACTCGGGCACCCAGATGGTGATGACGCCATGGATTTTACTGTCTCAATCTCAACGAACTCCAGCCTAGGTGCTCAGCAGAAGCTAAGCAATCGCAGTAGAAGGCTGGAACGCTTCCATTCGGATGAAGCCAAGGTCGGCGCCAAAGTGCACGAGATGATGGAGTTGCTGGAAGACCTCGCAGCTGAGGCCTCGTTCCTGGACGAGAGGCAGTCGGGACTCTCCGGTGAGCTCCTCAAGAAGCTCCGTGAGTACGAAGACCCTGACAAGCGCGTCGCAAAAGCGCGCGAGCTGATGATGAAGGCGAGCCTGAAGCGACCCTTTGACGTCCCATCAAGTGAGTCCAAGCAGTGCGCGTGCCACTGTGGGAAGCACCGACTGATCCACCAAGATGATGAACTTCAGCAGCAGCCTCTGGTTGACCCAGTTGACCAAGACGACTCGAACGACGAGAAGAAGAAAGCGAGCCTCAAGCCTCGCAAGTCGACCATGAAGCGGCCGCTCTCAGCCAAGCGCAAGAACGCCGTGAGCTTTGGCAATCGCCTCTCGCGAGGCTCCACCACGCAGTTGCGCTTGTTCCCACTCGCCGAGGTCTGCCACATGCTCAGCGCGATTCTGCACCTGAAGTTCTCTCGCGACGCGACCGAGGCTGCTGCTATTGTTGTTGGTGGTGGACGAAGTGACCCGACGTCGCTGATCATGGAGGACCGATGGAGCTTTCTGCGACGCACGAGCAAGCCCGTGACGTTCAAGACGCTTGCCAAGGACTTTCTGACGAGAAAGTACGGCATCAAGTCGATCGCGGTCATGCACACGCTACAGCTCGAGCGCTCGCTCGTGTACTACAGCGCCATGGACAAGCATGTCCGTTGCGAGCTCTTTGCGTGGTTCTTTGGCGCCGACAAGCTGCGGCTGCAGTCCAAGGACTACGCATTCCAGTTCTTCCAGAAGCTCGTGAAGAACCTCATGAGTTTGTTCACTTCGACAAAGAAACCGTCAGGTATCAGCAGCAGTATCACCATTGGCGGCGGTAGAAATGGAGCCGACGCCACTCCGCAGCAGCTTTCGTTTGCGACGCTGATCTCGGTCTGGACCGAGTTCATTGGGGACGGAGAGAGCGCCATCAACGGCGCGCTGGAGCGCTACTTGGCTCCAATCCTCGCCGTCGACGCCTGCAATTCTTCGTTTCCCCTGTGCATCAAAGAGTCGAGCGAGTATGCAAGTCTCCTTGAGCGGCTGTACCGCCTGGGGCTCGAGAAGGACCAAGTAGAGCTTGAAGCTTTCTTTAAACGCGCGATGGAGGTCTGGCAGATCGTGTTCGACCGCTTTCTCAGCGAAGTTGAGGCCACATTGGATGTTGGTGGCAGCGCCACCGACGCTTTTGACTTTGACGCGTTCACTACATGCGTGGCGCGCAACGACATGGAGCTCACTGGCGGCGAGCGGCTTGAGATCTTCGACCTGCTGACCTCGGACGACGACGAGTCAGCAGTGTCAAGGAAGAAGATGCTGGCGTTCTTCTTGGAAGCCAAGTACCTGCGCGCGAATGGCTAAAGTAGCTGCTCACTGAACGTCGTCAGTCAGTCTTCGTTAGAAATCACCAGAAAGCAATCCAACAAACTCGGAATTTGGTTGAGGAGAGCAAGTGAGGAGCGCATAAGGTTCATAGAGACGTGCAGTGTGTATTTACCAGGATGGTGGCGGAGCTGAGGTGCCTTCTTTACACAAAATGCCAGCAGCAGCAGCCACCGCGGTGTTTGGGGGGGAGTGGACTTGGCTCGAGACGGGAGGAGAGGGCTGGCCGAGGAGGAAAAGAGCAAATATTATACTTTCTATCAGGTCTTCTCGCACGCGCACTCCTCTCACTCGCTTGTTTGCTCACTCGATTTCTTAGAAGAACGGGTTCTTTGCGCCGCCGCTGCCTCCCAAGTTGACGAACGGCTGATTCAGTCCTCCCTGCTGCTGCTGTGGCTGCTGCTGTTGGAATTGCTGTGGCTGCTGAAACTGCTGCTGCTGTGGCTGTTGAAACTGTTGCTGCTGCTGCTGTGGGAAACCGCCCATAGGGTTCATCCCCATGCCTCCACCAGCCATCGGGTTGGCGTTCATGCCCATCTGAGGTCCTGGGAAGCCCATCTGCGGCGCAGCGCCTACAATGCAAAAGCACAGGCAAGCGTGAACAAATTTCCGCACAATATGAATCCATGCGTTTGTCGTACCTGGGAACATGTTGCCGCCCATCATCGGGTTTTGCCCGAACATGGGGTTCGGCTGCTGCATCATCGGGTTCATCATCATCATGTTCGGCGCTTGTTGTTGTTGAGGCTGGCCGCCCATGTGCTGCATCCCCATCGGGTTCATCCCCGGCATCATCCCCATCTGCATCGGCATACCGCCCATGGGCATCCCCATGCTCTGCGGACCCGCGCCGAAGGCGTTCATTTGCGGCTGTTGCTGCTGCTGGGGCGACGGACCGAAGCTCGCCATGATGTTCGCCATCTTGTTCACGTGCTGGTTCGCAGGCGGCGCCGCGGCAAACGCGTCAGCAAAGCCGCCACCATTCGCAGAGCTCGAGCTCTGAGCACTCGAGCCCGAGAACGACGCCCACTCGTCCTGCTTCGCCGGCGCCTGCTGCTGAGGCGGTGGCTGGATCGTCACGGCCTGTGGCGTCGGTGGCGGCGAGTTGAACGCGTCAAAGCTCAGGATGTCCTGCGTCACAGGAGCAGGCTGTTGCTGACGCGCTGGCGCCGTCTGCTCTTGACGACGAGAAGACGAACCGGTGCGCGACGAGGAGTTCGTGCGCGAGCTGGTGCGCGAGTTGGAGCCGCCGCCGCCGCTGTTGCTGGTCGCCGAGCGGCGCTGGTCGTTCCCGCCTCGACGACGGTGACTGTCGTCCTCGGACTCGTCGTCGTCCTCCGAGTCGTGGCGCGGCTTGCGGTTGCGTGGGTCGTCCTCACGCGCCACGAAGCGCTTGCGCTCGTACTTTTCGCGGATCCACAGCTCCTTCTCGCGCACGGACGAGTGTTCGTTCGGGATGCGGTAGTCGCGCGGCACGTTCGCCTCGTAGTACTCCTTCGCGCGGCCATTGCCCCACTTTTGCATTTGCTATTGTCGACACACACGCGTAAAGAAAGCATCGAGCATTATCAACGTTACTGTGCGTTAGTTCAGTGGATCCCATGCGCAGCGTACACAAAAGAAACACGCACCGAGACTTGGTCGCTCGTCCACGAGTCGAGGTTCACAGAGCGCACGAAGGTCAGGTGCACGCCGAGGCTGCGGTGGATGCCCGAGCACGCGATGCAGATGAACACGCCGA
Source organism: Globisporangium alternatum (assembly GCA_023334315.1). Classification (NCBI taxonomy): domain Eukaryota; phylum Oomycota; class Peronosporomycetes; order Pythiales; family Pythiaceae; genus Globisporangium; species Globisporangium alternatum. The sequence goes on along the minus strand of JAASGT010001020.1, from coordinate 1,087 downwards.
GGTTGATCGACGCCCAGCGCGGACCTGTCCGAACATAAGCACACGCATAGCAACATCACGCGTCATGTGATCAGTACACTCGTGAGTGCAGGCATATCAAGGCCCCCACTTCATGTTCATAACACCACAGAGCGTGGCGTCAAACCCGACATGCAGATGGTCAAACAAACGCACCTCGGCAGCCGCAGTCGGCGCAGAATTTGTTCTCCTCGCGCTTCGTGAGCTCATCGAGCAGCTTCTTGAGCTTCACCTGGTCGTCCACGGGCTTAGGCGCGTTGCGGCTCATGGCGGCTCAATCACGTGCTGGTGTGAGGGAAGAGGGGAGAGACACACGCACGAGAAGGTGGTGAATGGGCGAGGCTGTCGTCCCGTGCGTTTGGATTGGAGATCGCGTGTTTGAGGAGCCACGCGGCCGCAAAAGAACCAAAAAGCTGAAACTCCTGATCCACTGCCCCACTACCATCGCACCGAGCCATCTTTAACAGTGAGCATGCAATTCAACACAAATCTAGTACCGGTCTATACCGGTATTTTTTCTCAAACTTTAGTTAAGCTGAGCAGAACGCAAAATAAGCAAAAACAAGCCTCAAAAGAAGACAGACTTAAAGTATTGGACTCACAAACGCTCACAAAGCTTGTCAACTCATTTTGTCGTTGAATTTTGCAAAAAAATGGATTCCTTTTGAATTGCTTTCATTGCAAAAACATAAAAGCACATGCTGAAAATGAATTGTGCGCGTCATTTTGAGTTGATTAAACAACAGTCAAATAAATAGCTCAATGACCCAACAATCCACTTGTGTTTTTAGGTGGGTGCTCAATGTGAGTGCTGTGTCAGTGCTGGCAATAACCCATATACTTATTGGGTGGTATAAATTGGATTGTGTGTACAGCTGCTCCAAAAAGTCGCGGTCGATAGACAAAATTCAGTTCAAATGTTTTTTGTGGTGGGATTGTGGTGCGACTTTTCACTCTTTTGGCGCGAAACTTGGACAAAGAGATTCACAAGGAATCTTACTTTTCTCTTAAGGTTCGCTCAAGCTTGAAGTTGCGTTGTATTCCGTCAATCAGCGCGAGAAAATAGTAT
>JAASGT010000102.1:0-49688 GCA_023334315.1 Globisporangium alternatum | reverse complement strand
CGGGTGAGCAAATGGATGGGCGTTGCACAATGTCGCCGAGGATCGCGACGTCGTCTACCGACTGCATCTTGTTGTTTACGCCCTCGGACGTGATCACGACCGTGCCTGGTTCGACGCCCACGCCGCCGCTCGTGCCCATGCGGATGTACGTAGCGTTGTCGGCGCCGGCGTACTCGAGCAGCTTAGTGACCTCATGCAGCAGGATGGATACCGAGGGCATGCCCATGCCGTGGTTCGCGATCAGCACGGGCCCGACCTTGTAGACCACGTAGCGCGACGTGCTACCGATCGGGTGGAGCGCGTAGCCGAACGGGGTTTGGATGCCGAGCTGCGCGGCAACCGACTTGGCAAAGAGCGTCATGCGCTCGGCGCTGCCACCAGTGACGAAGAAACGCACGTCGCCGAAGAGGGCGGTGATCTGCTGCTTCTCCTCGTGCGAGCACGTGAGGCCGATGTGGTAGAGCACGTCCGAGTCCATGTTGCGGATGTGTGCGTTCGCCACGTGGTGCAGCACGTGCACGGGGTTGGCAACGTGGAGGGCGTCGGCGGTCGCTGGAGCGGGGGCCATCGTGGTTGAGAGAGATTGGGGAGGTGGTGGTGGTAGTTGGTCCAAAGAGAAATGGAAAGTGAAAAACTGCTGGAGAGGAATGGACTGAGTAAGTGATGTCGAGAGCGATGACACACTGGTGACCGACGTGCATGCGTGTTGCATGCGCCTTCAAGTTGACATTGACACGCGCTACTACCTCTATAAGTTGAGATGCTTGTCATTTGGCTTGCACATCAGCAGAGAAGCCGCGCCTTGTTATTAGCAATAGTGCGCTTGTCTTTTTGCGATCTGCCGAGCGCGTTAGCGTTTTGCGACGTGAATGGCATTGACACGCGCCAATATCATGCAGCATACAACATATTTCTTCATGTTCAGAGGCATTCAGTTCAAATATGGGTTATTCAGGGTTATGGGTTTACTTGCAAAATTTCGCTCTGGCAACATCAAAATCTGGTTTTGAGGTTGCTTGAGTGATATATAGTTAGTTCGTGTCGTAGAATGGTAAGGCAACATTATAGACGACTCACTTGGCTCCACTATACCGCGTCCATTTTCTCCCAATCGCAGAAAATCGACGTTGGTATAGTGAAGTCAAGTGAGTCGTCGATTGAGCAATGGCACTAAAGCTTCCTCGGCGAATCTTCTCACATCATCAAGCCGAACTCGAAAGCCGTGTGCCGGGGTGTGTGTTGTGGTGGCGTGCGTCCATCGGAACCATATCACGCACCTGGAGTCAGCCACATGAGACTTCACTTTCAAGCCACACGATCTCTTCAGCCTGGTAGTCCTCGGGCAATCATCGGGTCTTGAATTCAAAACGAGTTCACCAACAACAGTACACTGGCTTTTGCTTTATCGTATATGGCAAACAGTACGTTAGAAACTATACATGGATCAGTTGGTTCTTATATTCGTCAGCCTGTGTGTGGTGGTCTCTGGGACTCACCTCACGCCGCTGTGGTTCTCCAAAACTGCGCCGAGCGCACGCCGGACGCGACGGCCTTCTGCGCGGCCACGATGCCGCCGGCGAGCGCCATGAGCACGTCGCCACTCGCGTGCTCCTGCCAGAACGTGTAGTACTCGCCGTTCTGCAGCACGCTCTTCTCATCTGAGCTCACAATGTCCGGCAGATCGTCCAGGCCGCTGCTCAGGCACAGCGCGACCGCGACGAGCGTGCCCAGCTGCAGCGACGAGAAAAAATCCTGCGACGTGTGGTAGAAGTACACGGTCGATGACGCCCAGCACACGAGCTCCACGAGCGACCGCGCCGCGTGCTCGCTCCAGTTCTGCGCAATCTTCGTGAAGCGCGACTGCAGCGTGAGGCCGATGCGGCGCGTGGGCAGCCACAGGCAGAAGAACTCGGCGGTCACGACGAACGCGACACCGGCGGCCGCCGCGAGCAGCGCAAAGTACTTGACGTCGTGGAAGTTGGTCCAGAGCGAGCGGATGCCTACGACGCCCAGGTAGCCGAACACGAGGTTCTTGATAAGTGCCACCTCGCGGCCGTCCGTGGGCGCCTTGCCGTTCTTGGGCACGTCAAAGCCCAGCTGCTCGAGCAGCTCGCGGCCACCGTGCTGGTTGCGGATCACGCGCGCGAGCCCGCGCACAAAGTGCAGCACGATCTCGTCGCAGACCGACATGAGCGCGCCGGCGAACGTGCCCACCTGGAGTGCAAAGAGCCAGTCGTTGTTGGACATCAAGAGCGCCGCGTACGTGACACTCGCCCAGACCGCGACCTCCAGGAACGACTGCAAAGTCTTGGTCTCCCAGTTGAAGCGTGCGTCCGTGAATCGGCGCACGAGCGAGGCCACGACGATCGGACCCATGCGCACGGGGAAGCTGCCGCAGAACTGCAGCAGCGACTCAGATACGCGGTCGCCGCGCGGCATGAACTTGTCGTAGAACTCGCTCGTCTCCAGGATCTTGCGCGTCGACGCGTCGCTCTGCGCGAGCAGCTCGTATTCACTGTCATCCGAGTCCGACAGGCGCGTCTCATCCTCGCTGGTGATAGCGTCAGCTGCGTGCGGCTGGTGCATCTGCCAGTAGCCCACATTCTCGTCCTCGTAGCCCTCCTCCACGAAGCGCGTCTCCTGGCGCTGCAGCTTCTTCGCCATATCCGCCGAGTGCGAGTCCGCATAGTCCTCCTCAACGTATCTCGTCGCCTGGCGCTGCAGCAGCTTTCCGGTAAGGGGCTTCGAGTGCAAGTCCGCGTAGTCCTCTTCCACGTATCTCGTTTCCTGGCGCTTCAATTTGTTCGCAATGTTCGCAGAGTGCGAGTCCGCGTAGCCCTCTTCCACATAGCGTGTGGCCTGACGCTGCAGCTTGGACGTCAGCGGCTTCGAGTGCGAGTCCGCGTAGCCCTCCTCGACGTAGCGTGTCTCCTGGCGCTGCAGTTTGTTCGCCATCGCGGATGGTCGGGTCGTGGCGAGCGATCGATTGATCGATCTGTCGGTTGGTCAGTCTTGTGCTTGAGCTGGCGAGTTCGTAAATGGCCGGCCTCCAGTTCTTTTTCCGGACTGTTCTTCTCTGTCTGGGTAAAGTGTCGCAATCTGTGAATACGCCGCCCGAAAGATTTTATTTTATTTGTTGGGTTGAATGTGCGGAAGATAATACAAATATGCAATTTTAGAGGAACTATTCAGCAGGGAAATACTGGATAAAAGCGTGTAAAAATGCGTTCTCTGCGACGTGGAACGAGTGCAGCCATCTGGTTGAGTATGCAATTTAGCAGAACTTCTCAAAAGAGAGTAAATTTTCTTGTGTGCGTGCCTCTTCGTGGAGCCAAGAGATCTCTCGTCCATACTGAACCCAAGTGAAAATGTGGATTCCTTCTGCTCACATGAGCCATCTCAATCCGCTCGCTTGCATCCATCAGGCAAAGCGCGCAATCCAATCACGAGAGCGCGCTGCTTGTTTATCGCGTGAGCGGTGGGGGGAAGTGCTTCTTGCGTGCGTCACGAGCGGGCGATGCTGATGATGCGATCAGTCTCGGCGACGGCAGCCTCGTCAGCGCCTAATCAGTTCGGCGGGATCTCTTTTCAGTCTTCCTGTCAGGCTACCTGGTTTGTCTGATCTGCAGCAGGAAGAAGAATGAAGAGAAGGACAGATCTCTCAGGCCCTCGTCTTCTGGTGGCGTGACGCTGACGGCGTGCTCAGCACCAAGCTAATGGTCAATGCCTGCTCGAGAATCTGGGAAGGCAACTTGAGGTCATCTTGGTCCTTCATGGAGCAAGAGCACGGATGGATGTGGTCGTTATTGAGGTCCTCACTTGTACGTCCCGTCGCACCCTTCGTCCACCAACGCCACGGTTGCGCTGCTCTTCATTGCACACACGACCATTGTCAAGTGCCACAACCTCAGTTGCCCACCACCACCGCCTGAGCGAAGATGTATGCACCTGTGTGCGGTCGTCAGCCAACTCGCGAGGACATTGTTCGTGCGACCAACGAGTTCCGTCGCCTGCTTAAGGGCACGCTGAAGAGCGAGGAAGAGCGCGAGCGCGGGCTCAACGTCCACGTCACACTCGCGACGGACGTGGATCCGCACGAATGGCTCAAGAACTCCGTCGACACGAGTGGCGTGACCATTGACGTGGTCCTCAACAACAGCGCGAGCTTGAAAGACGCAACACCCGCAACGGCCGAGCTCGTGATCTCCAAGCTCACTGACCGCCCGGAGCATGCGGCGGTTGTGGCTCAAGTCGAGCACCAGCTCGCGACCTTTGCCGGTGCGAACGGGAACCTCGTGACAGTCGGAAGCGGACGATTAGACCTCGATGGTGTCGAGACCCGATACCCGGACACAGCGCTGCGTCCACGCAATGGCCATTTTATGCACCTCGTTGGCAGAGTGATCGTCGAGGTGGAGTTGGAGAACCGGAGCGCGACTGCGCTCCACGACTGGTGCCGAGACTACTTCCAACACCCGCTCGTGCGCCAGGTCATCGCGCTCAAGTTCTTCCCAGTTCGACAAGGCTCGGGTAATGCTCATGCGTTTGCAGCACTGGCCATCCAGTACGAACGCCTTGCGCCGGTCTATGCCGAGGCCGAGAGCTGCGTGCTGCGCGCCATCTCGTTTGGCACTGCTGACCTTCTGGAGAGCGTGAAGAACGAGATGCCCGAGCCGATCCTGCGATGTCTCGACGTTCTACCGCACCTCACGTTTCAGGAGGCGGTGGGCCACCACAATCCGTGGGTGCACCTGCAGTGCCATCCGCGGTCGGTCATCACGGTTCCTCACGAGGACTACATGTACGAGGGAGGTGAAAGCCTGAGCTCCGTCCACGACTTGCTCGCTGAAGCAGTTGCCGGATCGGATCCGTTTGAGTTGGATCTCTTCCGCGTCTTGCACGCCTATGCGTGCAGTGTCTAGTGCAGGTGGACATTTTCTTCGTTTATATGCTTGAGTTGGACGCTTTATTTTAGTGCATGTGGACACAAAGGTCAATGACTTGTTCCAGACTGGCTTTCTTTTTTGATCTCCGCTGTTTTGCTTCAAAACTTGTACAGAAAAGAACGTGTCTTCATGAGAAGGACAGTCTAGATGTGCTTTAATTTTCAATATTGTTCGAACTCTGTGGTCAGAGACTGCCTTGCTTGGCGAACTCGTCGACAGCTCCGCAGTCGTTGAGCAGGCCGATGCCTCCACGCGGGTCGCTGCTCGCATGGTGCAGCGCGCAGATGCACGTGCCCGAGTCCTCATCTGAATGCAACGCAGCAGCATATAGACGAAGTCAGATCGCCATTCCGGCCACCAATGTGTCCATTCTAGCGAGACATGCATGCGTGTAACATACCGCATCGTCCGCGGTTGTTGCACTCGATGTCTTCTTTCGAACCGGCCGTGACTAGCATGACGTTTGTGGCCACTGTCCCACTCGAGTGAGTGAGCAGCGCCGCGGATACGAGGAGCAGCGGCAGGTCCCCTGCCGGTGAATAGAACGTGATCGTGATCGCTAGCAAGCATAGTCAGAGTTCATTGCCAGTTAGCATCACGCACTAGAGTAGCATATGATGTATCGTATGCAGCAGACATGAACGTACGAACCATTGCCAGCTGCAACACAAGCCGTCATGACTCCAGCCGAGAACGCCACGTCGACGCTAGTGATGCTGCACAATGCCAGCACGAAATCATGAGGTGAGTCTCGAGGTGTATCTCATTAGTTTGTCCATTGTGCTGCATCACGTACGTGCGCAGGATCTCCAGCGCAGCTTCCACTTGACTCGCAGTCGCCGTCGCTGGGATCCGCTGTGTCATCTCGCCCCGAAACGCAAGCGTGAAGCTGCCGCCAGTGGCAGCACAGTGCACGGTCTGCACTTCGTTCACCTGGTTTGACGTCCATGGGTCGTCACCGCTGGGGCACGGGACTGCAATGGAATGACAAAAGAGTTGTAAGGCACTAGCATAGACAGCGAGACGATGCTCATGGGTCTCCTTCCTCACTCTTGTTGCAGTCGTAACCCATGTAGCGCACGCTCGTGCTCCGGTGGCTGTGCACTTTGTCGCAGTAGCAGCCCTGGACCATGTCGGCGTCCCAGGTCACGATGGCGTTCGGGTCCGAGCCGTACGCAAAGCCCATTGTGCCAAACAGAGTTGCCGTTGGCGTCAGCGCTGCGAGCTCTCGCACCGTCTTGCAGACCCCGCGACCGTTGCACTCGGTGTCGCCCGAACTAGGACACGACACTGTCCATCGAGAAAGGGCACGATGGGTTAGTAGGACACTTGATATTCCTTAGTGGAAGATAAAGGGACTCACATCGGTCACACGCGGCGCCTTCAAAGCCCACGACGCAGTAGCAGAGCCCCGAGATAGTGCATGCGCCCTATATTAGTATCCACACGACAATTAAGAGCTCAATAATGACTAGTCACGAAGACTCCTCGCATGTTCCGCACAGACTCACCGCATTGGAGCACTGGACGCTGGTGAGATGCGCCACGTCGTTCACCTGCGGCTCCTCGAACCAGGCGCGTCCCATTGGGCACTTGCGCATATTGCAGGCGGGACCCGTGAACCCGTTGTCGCACTGGCACCGGTAGGTTGGAGCTCCGGAGCACCGACCGTGGCCATTGCAGCGGTTGTTGACGCCGAACGCTCCGGGGCACAAGGTGACAGCCCCACCACTGCGATAACCGCAGTCGTTGATGTTGCCCGGACCTCCAAGACCTGTAATGAATCAATGGCTCAGCCAAGGTTCTACAGTAGTTCCCGACAAGAGAGACGTGTACTCAACGCACCGTCGCTCAAGTCATAGCCCGCGTTGCACGTGCACTGGCCGGTCTGCGTGTTGCACTGTCCTCGCCCAGAACAAACGAGCCACTGCGAGGTCACACAACAGAATCAAGCACGCCAAGTAGCCCTCAGCATCGGAGCACCTCGTAATAGAGAAAAGATAACAGCAGCCTCCTACCTCTTTGGTCCCCGTTCGCGTCGGAGCAAGTGTACCATACAGCGCTGCTGCACCATCTAATCCAACGCAAGCACACAAGTCAGCACTCAAACGATCAGTGCTCCAGAGTTTCGTCAATTGCCTAGAGTGGCTCGTACCAGTCTGCATCGTCAGTGGACTCGTCGCTCCTGTGACTAGCGCTGCATCCACCACGAGCGCCGGGACGTCGCCGTGCTCGTAAGTAAACGTGATGAGCGTCGAGACGCCATCCGCATCGCAGAGCTGCGTGCCGCCATCAAAAGCTACCTGTACGCCGCGGATCGTTGAGAGCGCTTCGAGTGCCGCCTGCAGCGTCAGCTCCGTCTCGCTCTGCACCACCAGCGGCCGCGTCGTCTCGCCCCGGAAGCTCAGCGTGAATGTCCCTGCACAACCACCAGGACAGATACATGAGAGCGCTTGGACCTCGTCCAGCTGACCCGTGGTCACCGGGTCGTCTCCATAGGCGCACATTATCTGCTGGCAGTCGACACCCGTGAAGCCGGAGTCACAGACGCAGCCAAAGATGCGCTTGGCGTCCCAGTTCGTTGTATATGAGGTCGTGTAGAAGAGATTGTAGTCGTTGCGCATCTCGGCGACCTGCTTCATGCTCACGCACTGGCCGTGGCCGTTGCAGGTGTTACTCGGGCCGCAGCCCACGCGCAGCTGGTTGCACGAGTGCCCAAAGAACGCCGGTTCGCACTCGCAGCGCCCACTGTCACGGTTGCACCGGCCGCGGCTCGAGCACTCGGTAGGAATGGAGCGGATGTCGTCGTCTGCGACGGCGAAGCCCGTCCAGGGAGAGTCGAAGGGGCACTGCCGCTTGAAGCAGTCGAAGCCTGTGTAGCCCTCAAAGCAGTCGCAGCTTCAAGAGAGAACAGCAGTGTGAGTATCATGGCTTCTATAAGCTGCAAGCTAATATGAAGGCTCACTTGTTGAGACTGTTGCATGTTCCGTGGCCGTTGCACTTGGATGGGCACATGGTGTTGACGACATGGGGACAGCCGAGCAGCAGGAGCGCGAGCCACCATAAGATCGACGTACGCGCGCATCTGTAGGTCAGTGACTGAGCTGTAGCTAGCGCCTGTCGTCGTCGTCGCCGCCGCGTCCACGAGTGCATCTGCGAGACTCGGCGCTGTCGGATGGCCCTCAAGAGCGTCAGCAGCAGTGAGTGGCACAAGCCGAATCGGACCAGCCGCCCTTCTGCGCGAAGCGTCGTTCTACAGTTCCAGTGACAGCACAGTTACTCGGCGTCCGATGCCATCTCTCCGAGCGGCCTCATTGCACTTGGCACGATTGGAGCCAACTTACGATGTGCAGTGAACCAAGAGCTCATACTCTCGCACGTATTCACTCAATCACATTTGGTCGACGAAGCAGAAACACGCAACTTCAACATGTATCATCATCACCAGATGGTTCACGCCTTGTTCAGCAGCACGACCACGCAGTCAGCAAAGTGAATGGCGAGAGAAACGGGGACAGTTCCACAGCTACAGCCAACCATTTGCATGGTGCAAGCGAGCTCGTATGTTGCGCAAGCATTGCTTGAGAGCTCTTCGTGCGAGCCACAGAATGCACGACGTGTGTGTCTTGTGCCGCCACTTGGAATGAGCGCGACAAGAGCAGGGCTACAGCCCAAGATGCGGTTGCACGAGTGTATGCAAGCGAGCGCTGTGTAAGCTGTATGCCGGCCTGTTGACGGCCGTGAGACTCCAGTGGGCCGCCTGAAGCTCAGGGTGCAGAGGCATCGTCAACATGTCTCCTCGCCATGCTTGACAGAACCAGGCCATCCCGTCCCCTCGCACCCCACATTTTCTTGTGTAAGTGGTGTGTACCACATCACCCCCCTTGGCAGAGTGATGGTATTCATCATTCTTTCCACCAATCCGCATCCAGTATGATTCATCCTGATCTGTACACTCACCGTGTTTTCCTACTTTTAAATATATTTTGCCCTTGTTTTGCTTACTATTCAAGTAAAGCACCTTATTATGATTCATTTTACACCTTGTTGTGGTACAGATTCGCCAGCCTTTCTACGCAAACAAAAGAAATGCGCTGGTTGCAAGCATGGCATTCGCCGATTCGCTCGCTCGCACCCAAGCAGCCAGCCCCCTCCGCTTCAGCCACCAGCAGCAGCACACCACACAGCAACGGCATGGCGTCCTTCGCGTTCCGCCGCGCCTCCAAGCGCGTGGCGCTCGGCCTCGGTGTCGGCGCCATGGGCATCACGGGCCTCTCGGGCGCCGCCATCGTCTCCGCCAAGGAGAAGCAGCGCCTCGTGGCGCCGATCCAGTGCCAGGACGGCTCAATCATCACGCCGTACGAAGTGCCATCGCGCGACGCGCAGCTCGCGCGCCTCAAGAAGGAGCACTTTGATGTGCTCATCATCGGCGGCGGCGCCACGGGCTCCGGCTGCGCGCTCGACGCCACCACGCGTGGCCTCAACACGGCCGTGGTCGAGGCGTCGGACTTTGCGGCCGGTACGTCGGGCCGCTCGACCAAGCTCATCCACGGTGGCATCCGCTACCTCGAGACGGCGTTCATGAAGCTCGACTACGCGGCGTTCAAGCTCGTGTTCGAGGCGCTCGAGGAACGCTCGTTCTTCCTGAGCGCGGCGCCGTACATGAACCGCCCGTTGCCGATCATGATCCCGATCTACAACTGGTGGGAGGTGCCGTACATGTGGGCCGGCGCCAAGATGTACGACTTCGTCGCGGGCTCGAAGCGCTTCGTGCCGGGCAGCTACTACATCAACTCGGAGGAAGCGATGTTCCAGTTCCCGATGCTGCGCAAGGAAGGTTTGAAGGGCGCCGTGGTGTACTACGACGGTCAGATGAACGACACGCGCATGAACGTCTCGATCGCGCTCACGGCCTCGCAGAACGGCGCGACCGTGTGCAACTACGTCAAGGTCGAGCACTTGCTCAAGGACGCCGAGGGCAAGGTGCGCGGCGCACACGTGAAGGACACGATCACGGGCGAGGAATGGGACGTCACGGCGCACTCGGTCGTGAACGCCACTGGCCCGTTCACGGACGGCATCCGCCTCATGGACGACCCGAAGAAGGAGAAGATCTGCGTGCCTGCCGCGGGTGTGCACACGGTCATGCCGGACCACTTCTCGCCGAACCGCATGGGGCTGATCGTGCCAAAGACCACGGATGGCCGCGTGCTGTTCTTCCTGCCATGGGAGAATGGAACGCTTGCGGGCACGACAGACTCGGAGTCGGAGATCACGATGCTCCCATCACCAACGAAGCAGGAGGTGGACTTCATCATCGACGAGGCGAACCGCTACCTGTCGGTGGAGGTCACGCGCGCGGACGTCAAGTCGGCGTGGTCGGGCATCCGTCCGCTCGTGAAGGACCCGCGCCACAACGACGGTACGACGTCTAAGATCTCGCGTGAGCACGTCGTCGAAGTGTCGGACTCGAACTTGGTCACGATTGCCGGCGGCAAGTGGACCACGTACCGCCGCATGGCTCAGGACGCGATCGACAAGCTCGTGGAGACCGTGCCGGAGCTGCAGAAAAAGGCGTCGCCGTGCAAGACTAAGGACGTGGGCATCATCGGCGCCGACCGCATCGGTGAGGTCTGCAACAAGAAGTTTGACACGATCACCGTGACGCTGCGCGAGAACTACATGCTCGACAAGGACATCTCGGAGCACCTCATGCGTAACTACGGCACGCGCGCGCTGCAGATCGCCGAGATCGAGAAGGCGGGCTTCCTGGACCGCAAGCCGAGCGACCACCCGCGCCGCCTGCACCCAAAGTACCCGTACCTGGAGGCCGAAGTCGTCTTCGCCGTGCGTCAGGAGTACGCGCAGAAGGCCACGGACGTGATCGGCCGCCGCATGCGCCTCGCGTTTATCGACAGCGAGTCCACGGCGCTGCTCGTGCCGCGCATCGTGAGCATGATGGGCGACCTCCACGGCTGGACGAAGGCGCGACGGGACCAGGAGACGAAGGAGTGCCACGAGTACCTCGAGACGATGCACAACAACTAAGCGAAGATGTTGTGTAGGAGCCTTGAGTGTTGTCGATGACGACAACGAAGAGCGAGAATCGCCAGTGACACACGAACAAGGGCATCCCAGCGAAGAAAATAGTGTAAGGAATGAATTTACAGAGAACAAGAACGACGATGTGAGGACGACGAGTCTTGGTGGTTTTCTGTGTGATGCTGTGCCGATTTCCTGCGTTCAGCCTCGTTTCAACGGTTGCTGCTGCGAAAGCGAAGGCACTGTCTGCATCTGCTGGAACCTGCGCATCTTGGCGAGCTTGTCAGGCGAGGAAGGCGTCACTGCTGCTGTCGTTGTGGATGGCGGGGTGTTGTACGGCATGACCAGGTGCAGTAGATCCTTTGCGAGTCCTGCATTTTGGAGTTCGCGTCTGCTCGAGTCGACATTGCCTGCAGAAGTCACGCCACCAGATCTGTTGTGAGTAGCTCTCGTTGACGCTGAGTGTGCTGCTGGCACCAGTGGTAGCAGGATTGTTCGTTCTCGGTTGACATCTTCGTCTCGGCAATCCGTCTTCTCGGCCAAAGAGATGAGCATGTTCAATCCAAACTGGACGAGCTGCTGGCTGTTCCGTGGATGCTTCATCACGAGCGCCACGAGCACCGCGAGGATAGCTTCGACCACTTCTTCGCTGCGCTTCTGCCGGTCGTAGAGCACCACGAGCTGCTCGACGCCATCCAGCGCGCCGACAAGGTCTTGATTGCGAACATTGTCGGCGACTGTGTTGCGTAGAGCCCAGAGACACGAGATCAGGAGCTTCTGCTCCTGGTCGGCTGGGATCGCGTGTCCACTTCCCACTACAGCACTCAATGGGTTCACACAGAGCTCCAGCAGCTTCTCGAGTCCGTGCTCATTACGCAGCTTCACCTTCGAACTTGGTTTCTTCCAGACTTCGTCGGCGATGGCGTCGCTGATCATCGCCACGAGCGCCGGGTTTGTCGACTCGCTCAGCATCGCAATGAGCTTCTTGATATCGGTAGACGCCAGCGATTTTGTGGACGAGATCCCGTCTCTCTTGAGCTGGCTGACGTCCGCGAGCAGCTCCAGGGCCTCGAGCGCCGGGTCGCACAGCTCCTTGTTCGTGCTCCCGCTCAGGTTGACGAGCGTCTCGATGCCGTGCGGTACATCTAGCATCCGCGTCTTGTTGGCGTCGTGGAGACACATGTTGATCACGCCAAAGAGACCGTTTCTCTGCACGAGAGGGTTCGTCGTGCAGTCGCACAGTCGAATGAAGACTTCAAGACCATTGTACGGGAGCTCCCAGTTGTTGCTGCTACTACTGTTCGAGTGCTTGCTGCCAATCTCGTCCCACCTGTTTGAGCCCATCGCCAGCGCAATCTGATCGCTGTACGAGAGCGAGCACAGCGCTCTTGCCGAGTGCTCGAGGCTTTCTCCTCGGCCCTGCAGACAGTTGCGTTGGATGAGCTCCATCCACTTGTGCTGAGAGGCGATAAGCTGCCGATTCGCGTCGTTATAGAACAAACTGTTGGCCAAGATGCACAGTCCGTGCTCTCGGATCTGTCGGACGAACTCTTCTTCGTTCACGTCCCCGTTATCGTCTTGCTCTGGATGTGCGCTCTCCTGCTCTTGGTTCGTGGGCTGAACCTGTGTGGACGAACACGTTAGTGTGCAGATTGCATAGAGATGCTCGATGTACCGCGCGACTCGGTACTGGTTGTCGCGGTTCCACGTCAGATTCGCCAGTGCCCAGGTCGCCTGCGTCATCACCTCCTTGTCCTGCGGGCGATCCGCAAGAAGAAACAGCGCATCGATGCCACCAGCATTCCCGATGGCAGCACGAATGGGGTCATGCTGAGAGATGCTCCCAAGAACAAGAGCTGCATGGTAAGCGACGTCGTGATTGCACGACGCGCACATGAGCACGAAGCTCGTGACGCCACCGATGTTGCGAACACTACTGCTAGGTCGGTTAGTACGCTGGCTGTGCCTTGATGCCTGTCGCTGTAGCTCTTCTTCTTCTTCCAGGATGACGCTGGCAACGTCTCGTGCTCTGTGGCCGCTTTCGTTGTCGTCGTTGTCCAAAATGGTGACCACGTTCGCGAGAACTTCGGCTGAATGTATCTGGATTTGCTCATAGATGTCCAGCTCGACCGTATCGTAAATGCGTGGCGAATGGCACAGTCTCGTGAGTATTGCGATCCCTCGGGCGTCGAAGATCGCTTCACAGACGCTCGTCTCTTCATGGGAAAGATGGGACAGCGCCTGTGTGGCGACGAGGATCAAATCGACGTCCGTGGCTTCATCACATAACACCAACAGGTGCGGAATCGCTCCATGGCTCGTGATCGCCAGCTGGTTGAACTTGTTCTGGAACGCCAAGTTGCTCAGCGCTTGAATAGCGTTGCGCAGCACCTGGGTGTCTTCACGAGGCTCTTTAGGCTCAATGAGTCCAATTAGCAGCGGAATGCAGCCGTCCATGCGGCCAATGATTGCAGTATTCCGAGAGTTCATGACGATGAGCGCGAGTGAGAGCAGTGCGTTCCGTTGGATCTGCGTCTGCTGCTCTCTGGCTGACTCATCGTCTTCAGGTTCACCAGATTTTGACTTCTTCAGTGATGAGCGGCAGAGGTCGATGATGGTCTTGAGAATGCTGGGCGACAGTCCCATGTACTCCTGGTTGTTGTTGTTACCATCGGGGAGCTTGAGCTCGTCGAACTGGTGCCACGACTTGACGAATTGAATCTTCTTGCCTTTCCTTGCAACGACATCAGAGTCGCTCTCGCCAACGCCGGCGTTGTTATTTGGATCCGCCAACCAGTTCATCTCGACGCTCTCTTCGTCTGCAACCGCATCGAACGAGACGTTTTCTTTCCTCATCTTATCCAGGATCTTGTCAGACTGCGTGGTGACCCAGCTGAACCATTGACGCTTTGCTTGCCACCCCAGGAAGCGTTGAGTTGCGTTCGCATTCCACGCAAGCTGTCCGAGAGCTTTTGCGCAAATGATCTTGACGGGGCTGTGGTGACAATGCTGCGCCAGCGCAGCTATCACTTCGATCGCGCCGTTCGCTCGTAGAGACGAGTTGATCTCTGGGGTTGTGCCGGACAGGATCTCCAGCCCATCAGCGAAGAACTTGAACAGCAGGTCCACGTCCGTGAGAATCGCTTGAGCCGCGACGCGGTGGCGCCAGTTCTTCAGGCGAAGCAGTTGCTGCTGTTGCTTGTGCTGCTCCACGAGTCGATCCATTTCCTTCTGCATCTGAATCCGCTCCACGTGCGCCTCTTTCGCCTTGAGCTTGAGCGACAAGTTCCACATCTCGATGTTGTTGATCTTCTTGATTTGCGACGAGATTCGGAAGCGCATGTCATTGGTTTCCGCTGCACGACGCTTCTCCAGCGACTGGTACGCCTTCACGAGCTCTTCGTTCGCGATTCGCTGTGCATTAAGTTCGCGCTTCGCAGCCGTCAGCCAGTGGCGCTGCTTCTCATTGATCTCTTCGAGCTCAAGCAGTCGAGCCTCCAGCTCTTCACGAATAACGTCGTGCTTGCCAATCAGTCGCAGACGCTCTTCCGCAGCACGCTTCTTCTCATCGCGCAGCGTTTGCTTGTGCTGCTCGATCTCCGCATTCAAAGCGTGAATCACGTTTTCAGTCTGCTGTCGAACGTGGTCGCTGCTTTCTTGGTACGCGAGCTGCACGCGATCGATCTTTGCGTTGAGCTCATCGATCTGAGTAAGCAACACTGCTTTCACTTTCTGCAGCAACTTGATCTGCTTCTTCAGTTCCAAGGCTGCGGTCTCGTGCTGCTCCTGCATGATCGTCATCATGGACTCGTGGCGCTCGCATTGCATCTGCGTCATCCATTCGTCCGAGCTGCAGTCTTTGATGAGCGCAATGGGCGCCAAGTTTCTCCATCGAGCTTCACTGTCGTAGCACGTGAACGTAAACTGTCGAACTTGCTGGAGGCACTGAAGCTTCGCCTCAAAAACAGCAGTCGCCTCTTCGTGTTGCTGCTGGTTCGCTTGCAGTTGGCTCTTGCTGGCTCCACCCTCAACCGACTGACCGTCTTTTGGTTGTTCTTTTTGCTCTTCCATCAGCAAGAACAGCCGTTCGATGGTCTTTCGCGTTTCTTGCATCTCATCACCGAGTGAGAAGTTGAGATCCCACAAGAATTGCTTCTCGCTGAACAGCTTCAGTTCTTCCTCGAGCTTCTGATGCGCGTAGCCGCACGACCTCGACTCGAGCTCCACGAGCAGCTTCTTCGCCTCCATCTCCTTCGAGTGCTTTGCTTGCAGATCCTTAATTTTGCCTTCGAGAGAAGTGCACAACACTTGGGATTCTTCTTCCAGCTCCAAGCGACTCAGCGGGTTAATCGCTTGCAATGGGAGTCGCTGCGCAGCCTCGAGCTGGGCCTTCAGCTCTTCGAACCGGTCGTTCATCTGAAAAATCGCCTCCTCCCTCGCTGCACGCTCGATCATGAAGCGCACGCGCTCAATCTGCGAATCCACTTGGATTTGCCACATGCGAGTGTTGAGTTCCTTCTCCAGTTCTGACAAGCGGGCAAAGAACGACGCGTCGCTCTCATACAGTGCCAGGTCAAGCGCTAGCTGTCGCTGCAGAGTTTCTAGCGACTTGCGTCGCTCAAGGGCTTGCGCCAGCTCGTCAACTCGCATGGCTTCTTCCTTTTCCCAGTCACGCCAGTGCTGCTCAGCATCCACGTAGCTCTTGAACAAGAGGAGCTCAGCTTCGTCTTTCAGAAGAGCCTCGATCTCTTCTCTCGACATCCCTTCTTTCGCGACTTCATCAGCCATCCTTTGGCGCTCTTCCTCGCTGGATTTACTCGCCTTCCTCCCTGGATCACTAGCAGCTTTGTCGTTGCTGCCCTCGTTCGGGTCTTCGTCATCATCATCGTCATTAAGCGGCTTCACGGTCACGAAGCGCACGCTCGCACGCTGCAGCTCTTCCCCATTTGGTCGTGGCTCTGTCGGCGGCGGGAGTGGCATTTCCAGTCGTGAAGTCGTCTTAAGCACGTTTTGAAAATCTTGGTCCACCTCAGGCTGACGAGCTCGAATTTCCTCACACAGACTCTTCAGCTCTTCGCCCTTTGCCTTGGACTCTTCATGACGCAGCGCGCTTTTCTCTAGCAGGTCGAACTCCAGCTGCTCGATCTCCAACACCTTGGCCTCCATGGTTTTCATGTGAACGTACTCTTCATCGAGCTGGTGGCGAAACTTCACTCGAGGGTCCAGCGTGATTGGAACTGTCAGGTAGGGCCGGTCAGCGCGTTCTTGGAGCACAAATTCCTCAAGCTCCTGCTCGAAGAGGCTGTCGTCCTTGACGAGCGTGAGATCCTTCTTCCCGACCGAGTCTTTGCCGAACTTCGTCTGCACGCTCTTGTTGGTTTTCTTCTCCAGCGCGTCCGCCTTGGCTTTCGCAGCTGCTTGCTCCTGAAAAATCGCTTTGCGTTTCTTTCGCTCGGCTTCTTTCTTCTCTTCGTCCTCTATCTCGAGCGCCTCTTTCTCGCGCTCGAACGTCTGGCAACTGGCGTTCAGAAGCTGAAGCGCGAGTGCGCGTTGCTGAGCCTGGCTTGTCGCAAGCTCTTTCTCCAACTGCGTGAACTTTTCCATCTCTTGCGTCATTTGTTCGCGAAGAGGGACCGGATCGGCTAGCTTGTCTTCGCCGTCATCGTCGTCATCGTCGTCCTTGTCGCTGTCTCTTGCTGAAGACTTGCCTCTCGCGCTCTTCAATTCTCGTACATCTCCTGGTTCTTTATCGCCCGCATCGCTATCCATATCATCATCATCTTGTTTGCTGATGCTCTCTGGATCCTTGTCATAGAAGTGCTCGATGCCGTGACTCTCTTTCCAGTCCATTCGTGCGTGGTCCCACTGCGGCGGCGGTTCGAACGCCATCGCAAGCGGTGCTTGCCACACGCTCTCGCCTGTCACAGTGTTCATGTAATACACGCTCTCAGGCGCCACATCTCCCGTCTCTGAGCTTGTGGACACTGGCGTCAGCACCACTTTCCACTGCTGTGCGGCTTCCATCTGCTGGATGACGTGCTCTCTCGCGACGCGTCGATTGATGCGCGCTTGAAGGCGCTCGCTGTCGTCCGCGCCTTTGACGAACTCTACGCCCTTCGGCAGCTCAAACGGCTTCAAGAGCGATGGTAGTACGAGTCCCTCGGGCCAGAGCTCGACCATCCACTCCTTCTCCTCGCTGCGCTCCTGCTTCTCCTTGCGCAGCTGCTGTTGCAGCTTCTTCGCGCGCGTCTCGAGGTCGCCAATCGCTCGCTGCTGCAACTCGATCTTCATACACTTGGTGCTTAGCAACTCGCTGTTACCCTGGAGTCCGCGCTGCAGCTTCTGCTCGCAGTGCACGAGGCGCGTGTTCTGCTGCATGAGCAGTTGGAAGAGGCGGCTCTGCGTCGTCGCGCACAGCGCTTCGAGGGACGCCGCGAGGTCCGTGAACACCTCATTGACCGTCGGCTCGGGCCTCTCAACGGCAGCATCGAAGTCGAGCGAGATCTCGTAGTCCATGGTGATGGATTTGGCACACTCCACGCTCAGCAGGGGCGCGTGTAGCGAGACGCCATGCTCGTCAGCAATGCTTACTTCAATGTGCCCGCGTCTTTTCAAACAAGCTTGAAAAAGACACGACATACTGTCACTCAATCGAGGTATTTAGACTGTCAATCAATACATGTTTGCCAAGAGTCACTCAAGTGAAGACGATCTAGCTACAGTGACAACACGCCGACGAACACGACAAAACCAACCGAAAAAAAGTGGTGACAGATTCTGCCGGTGGCGATTACGCCGAACACACGCGGTGTCATCACGTCAATCGCACGTGGCGGCATTGGCTCTCGTTTCCCTCCTGCCGCAGCACAGTAGCTCACTGGCACCGCCACACGAGCTCCCAGCCACTCACGTCATTGTTTGCAGTTTAGCAACCCGTCCGTATCCAGCAGCCAGCAGCATGTTCCGCCGCGCGCTCAAGCCCGTGGTGATCGGCGCGAGCTCAGCTGTCGCGATCGGCGTGTACTCGCTGGCCGAGGACGCCCCCATGGCCGACCGAGGCGACGGCAAGTACGTGCACCGCCGCGAGACGACGTTCCCGGAGTGGGTGCACAACTTTGGCCGCGTGCCGCTCTTCTTCGCCGCCACGACGGCCTCCAAGATCTCGCTGCAGGTGCTCAGCTCGTTCCACACAGAAGGCATCGAGATCTTCCGCAAGGCCATCGAAGAGCGACCGGCCGGCGTGCCGCTCATCACGGTCTCGAACCACAGCGCGACTGTGGACGACCCGGGCGTGATCGCTGCGTAAGTCTTCTTGTATGTATTCGTGTTACGAAGTGTAATCGCTCAATGGTATCCGAAACTAATTAATCGCGGGCTGATGTGTTAATGATGTGTAGGATGCTGCCGTGGAAGTACGCGTTCTTCCCAAGCCTCGGCCGATGGAGCCTGTGCAGGTACGATTTCACTGTGGATCATAGCCGTCATGGGCAGGATGACTGAGAGATGGTATCTTTTACATGCGCGTCCATCACAGTCAAGAGTACAGCTACACGAACGGAAAGACCATCTCGGCGCTCTTCTTCGGCTCCAAGACGCTGCCAGTGAAGCGTGGCGCTGGTGTGGACCACGAGGTGCGCTCACGCGATCTTACTGGTGTAGTATGAACGATGGATGAGCTAACGCGTGAGTCTATCTGTATGATATGTTTGTGTCTATAGATGCTGGAAGCGATCTTTGAGAAGATGGAAATGGGCGAGTGGGTCCACATCTTCCCCGAGGGCAAGATCTGCCAATACGAACGTACGTGTGTGAGAATGTGTATGCTATGATAGCCTCTCTTAACCACGCTCTGTTCTCACCAGCATCATAATGTGTGTTACCGAATGAATGATTGATTCAGTGCTCGGTGGTCGTGAGTCACCTCGTCGCGAAGAGATTGGTCGCCTGAAATGGGGCGTCGCGAAGCTCATTGCGCGCTCAAAGGTCCGCCCTATCGTGGTGCCGTTCTACCACTTCAACATGGAGAAGGTGATGCCACAGAACGAGAAGAACCAGCTCATCAGCATCATCCCGAAGACGAACATCGACCTGCGCGTGCGCGTGGGCGAGCCGCTCTCGTTCGACGACCTCCTCGAGCAGTACGAGAACGACCGCGTTGTGGGCGCCACGCCATGGCAGACCCAGGAGCGCGAGAAGGCGCTCTACCAGGCGATCACCAAGAGAATAGAGGATGCGTTATTAGAGCTCGCCGAGCCGTTCACGAAGCCGCAGCAGTAGCAGCGAGGCTTTGAGCAACAAAGCGAGTGAGCCAGCGCTGACGCGGAGCTTCAAGCACCTCCCATACGGGCGGATGTGTGAGTGAAGCGGGCAGTGAACATCCATACATCCATACAGACAGACGCACATACACATAGACGAACGCCTCCCATTCTTCCAAGCCAATAAAACTCGAATACCTTGTCATCGTGGAGCTGCTGGAGTGGTCCACATACCATTTTCGTTTTCATTTCCCTCGTCATAATGACATACACTCCACTAAGGTCACTATTGTGAAGCAACGTACCTCTCAGTAAGAACGGGCGGCGCTCCGAGCGGCGTCCCCAAAGCGCCAAGCTTCCAGCAGGCAGACGAGCGATTGCATAGAAAGAAAGCGCCGCCTTCCCTCCCGTCGCTTTGCCGCAGAGAACGTCGACGTCGACGCCTTCTTCTTCCCCCTTCCCTTCGTCAACCTCCACCTTCATCGCTCTGCCTGTGCTCGTCTGAGCTGTTCGCCACCGGAGCTGCTCGGATCCGCTTCAAGTATAAGAAGTTGGGGAAAAAGTATCCAAGTCGTTGTTGTCGTAAACGATGAGCGCGCCATTCGACCTGTCGATTGAGACGCTGGACGCCTGGTGCGAGCGCCTTTACGGGTGCAACCCCCTCACGGAGAACGAGGTCATGCAGCTCTGCAACAAGGTGCGTACTTACTTGCGATCGGTTCATCAGCATAGGTGTGGATAGATGAATGGACACGTCTGTGCTCGGATATCGTAAATGGCCATGAACTAACTGAATGGAAAATGTGCTGTGCTCATAGGCGAAAGAGGTGCTCGTGAAGGAGTCGAACGTGCAGCCCGTGCGCTGTCCCGTGACGGTCTGCGGCGACGTCCACGGCCAGTTCCACGACCTCATGGAGCTCTTCCGCATCGGCGGCCACGCGCCTGACACCAACTATTTATTCATGGGCGACTACGTCGACCGCGGCTACTATTCAGTGCGTCATCATTCCTAGTAGCGTGATGCTTATAATAGTGAGTGTCCATGGCTGTACTAATTGCTTGTTCTGTTGATTGGCAGGTCGAGACCGTGACGCTGCTCGTGTGCCTCAAGGTGCGCTACAAGGACCGCATCTTCATCCTGCGCGGCAACCACGAGTCGCGCCAGATCACGCAGGTCTACGGCTTCTATGACGAGTGCCTGCGCAAGTACGGCTCGCCGAACGTCTGGAAGTACTTCACGGATGTCTTCGACTACCTGCCACTCACGGCCGTCGTCGAGAACCAGATCTTCTCGCTGCACGGCGGGCTGAGCCCGTCGATCGACACGCTCGACTACATCCGCGGCTTTGACCGCCTGCAGGAGGTGCCGCACGAAGGTGCGATGTGCGACCTGCTCTGGTCGGACCCGGACGACCGCTCGGGTTGGGGCATCTCGCCGCGCGGCGCTGGGTACACGTTCGGGCAGGACATCTCAGACCAGTTCAACCACGCGAACGGCCTCACGCTCATCGCAAGAGCACATCAACTCGTGATGGAGGGCTACAACTGGTCGCACAACTGCAACGTCGTCACGATCTTCTCTGCGCCCAACTACTGCTATCGGTGCGGCAACGAGGCCGCGATCATGGAGGTCGACGAGCAAATGAAGTACACATTGTACGTACCCCCTTGTCACCTGTGCCTAGCTCAGTTCAAGTGATGTCAAGAGTTGTACGAGTCCATTGATACTGACGTATGTGCTTGTGCTTGTGTATCTATCAGTTTGCAATTCGATCCAGCTCCACGTCGCGGCGAGCCTCACGTGACGCGCCGCACGCCCGACTACTTCTTGTAGCTTAGTTGAGGGAACAGCGCAAGCCACGTCATGCTGTCTACTACTGACAGATGTGAAAGCGAGCACCTTTAGTCGATCTCGTGACGCGTCAAGCGACTCGTCTGCCGTGACTGAGTCAGCAAACGGTGGCCCAGTCGAACCAACTGCCGGTAGTCAGCTAGTCAGCGAGCGCACTTGCCGTCCATCCATCCTGTCCATGCGAGCCCACCAAGCAACCAACAGAAAAGAAACATGCCTAGTCCCCCAATAAACGCTTTCTTCTTTACCTTCGTCTCCCTATCACCAGTGTTGCTTGCGTTTGGGCACAGCCTCATGTTCATCCCCGGAGCTTTTCTCTACGATTGTCTAAGCTTTTCACGTCGCGACACTGTAGTTACGGACCTTCTTGCGCTCGCTGACCATCTCAGAGCGCCGCGTCTGCAGGTCCTTGAGCTTTTTGATCGCGCTCTTCTGGCTCGGCGTCTCGCGGTCACTGCTCCGGATCGACGGCGCTCCGGACGCAAAGCTCGCGAGGCTCGTGCTGCGCTCGGCCTTCTTCCCTGCGAGCAGCAGCATTTCCTTGGGTACATCACAAAAAGCATCAATCGGTTAAGGACAACTCGTCCACATGAGATGGTCACCTGCCAGGCTTTTCACAAAACGGAGTGGGAGTAGTCGAAAAGGATATCCTGTTGCAGTCGCAACCGCGCATCCGACACCTTCACCGTCGTGCTCGACTCGTCGTTCGAGGCCATTGAGTCGAGTCGGTCCCGCTGGAACAGCGAGCTCAGTGCGCTTTTCGATCCGTTCGCGTTCATCGATGACCGCTTCTCCTCACGCGACCCCGAGCTCATTCTCCGTCTTGCATTGCCATTCTCGCCATCATCCTCATTGTCTTCTTCGTCTTCATTGTCGCGTTCTGGAATGCTCTTTGGTCGTGACGCCGAGCGAATTTGCTGGGCTGAGGGATTCATGGAGCCTAGACTGCCTGAGGATGCTGACGACCGCTTTCGCTCTAGAAATGGCGATGGGGACGCATCATCATCACCACTGCCGCTCGGTCGTTTGTTGCGCACTAGTAACAGCAGCTCGGCGTCGAAATCGCTGCCGCTGCTCTCGACAGACTCGGCGAGGCTCGCTCGCGTGCTGCTCCGAGGTCTTCTCTCTTGGACAGTGCTGGCGAAGTCCGACTGTGCTGGGGCTAGAGAGGCAGAGGTATTTGAATCGAGCGCCTTCATCATCGAGAGCGTGCTCGATCGCCTTTTGCTCGTGGTGGTGTTGCCATCAGAAGTCGGATTTGTCGCCGCATTGCTACTGGCGATCGACATGGTTCGCCTTCGAGCGTCCTCATCAGTTGGTGGTGGTGTGTAGTTCGAACCTTGGTTGCTGATCACCTGGTGCTTGAGCATTCTTCGAAGCTCCTTCTTCAGGGTCTTGTTGTGTAGTCGGGACTCTTCAAGAGATCGGCTGAGCTCTGCGACCAGGTTCTCGTAGTCCTTCTTGCCTGCAAACTCGGGTCCCTTGAGCTCCGAGCCATTTCCAGAGCCGCCACCACCAGACTCTTTGAGCTTGCGAAGGTCTGCTCGCAACTGGTTGCTCAGCTCCATGAGCTGGCTGCGCTCCTTTATGAGCCGCTGGATGTCATTCTCAGCTGACACCAGTTTGCGCTTGAGCTCGGACACCTGAGCGTCTCCTAAGACTCGATCCGAGGCCAAGCCTCCTGCTGCTGGCTGCAGCTGGGAGATCTCGGTTTCGAGTTCAGCTATCCGCTGGTTCTTCATCTCGATCGTGCGGTTCGCCTCAGCGAGCTCCGCCTTGCAGAGTGCAAGCTGGGCGCTTACTTCGCTCAGTGCATTGATGATTCCAGCGTTGCTAGCATCGCCATTGCTGTGAGAAGGAGCAGAGTTGTTGCTGTTAGCCATCATGGCGTCTAGCTGAACGAGTCGGGCTTCCAGAAGCACACAGCGTTTCTGAGATTCACGGAGCTCTGCTGCAAGGCTTTCATTGCCTCCACCGCCATTAGCTCCAGTGTCGCTAGCCAGGTCGGTCGCTTGCTGGGCCAACGCGTCTTTCATCTGGTGGATCAGATCTATAGTCAGAAAGAAGAAAGAGAGCCAACAAGACAATGATCAGTCACTCATGGTTAGTATGCTAATCCCACAGATAGTTTAGATCGTTCACACGACAAGCTATGAACCTCGTAGCTTTGCGTTCTCCAGTTGCAGCGCCTCGGCAGAAGCTGATTGGCCAACTGACGACATCATTCCTCTACCATCTCCACCATTTCCGCTCTCGTTTTTCCTCGGCGTGTCGGTCAGCAGCGGTGACATGCCAGCGATAGGCGACAGCTCGCCGTTGTCTTCGCTCCAGAGCGGCGATGGCGCCGCTGACGTTACTCCTCCTCCTTGTCCAGTTTGTAATCGCTCCGTCATCGGACTGCCGTCTACACCACCACCACGGTCATTACTACCTCGTGACCCCTGCTTTGCTCCATAGTACTGCGCGTCAAAGGACTCGGCGATGCGCGAATTCGACTTGAGTGAATACACCTCTGAGCGCAGCCGCTGCAGCTCGTTCTCCGCGTGCACGAGGCGCTCCTCGAGCCCCTGTTTCTCCGATATGAGCCGTTCTTTCATTTGCTGCAGCTCTCGAATACGCAGTTCACTGCGATCACTGAGCTCCTGCTCGTGGTCCTGCCATTTGTTCTCCCAGCGCAAGTTCAGCGTCACGATCTCACGCTTCAAGTCTTCCTGCTTCTCCATAGCGTCCACGAGCTCCTGGCGATGGACCTTGTCCTTCTCCTTGTGCGTCTGCAGCTGCGTGCCCAGGTCCTTGATCTTCTCCTGGAGCGTGAGGTTTTCACGTTCGCACTTCCAGAGCTGCTGCTTGAAATCGGCAATCTGCGCTTGCCTGTTGTCCTCCGCGTCTTGGATTTCGCTCTTCAGGTGGTCGATGGCGCGATCTTTCTCCAGGAGCTTGTCGTCGCCGTCCCACTTGCTCTGCTTGAGCTCGGCCTGCGTCTGCTCGTACTTTTCTTCGTGCTCGCGCACTTTGGCTGTTAGTGAGGCGATCTTGGTCTCCAGGCGGAGTGTGTGGGTCTGGAGCTCCTCGTCCTATCAAGGTAGACAATTAGACAACCATTTGTATTCAAAATGTCCGCCTGCAGTGGACAATTACGGTACAAAAGCCCATACCTTGCGTCGCATGTGGTGCTGCAGCTCGTCCTCGTACTGCTTCTTCTGCTGCACGAAGGCCTTCTCGACCGAGTGGAGCGACTGCAGCAGCTCGGCCATCTTGCTCTCGTACTCGTCCAGCAGCGCCTGCTTGACTTCCTGGAGCTTGGCGACTTCGTCCTCCACCTCATTGATCTTTGCATCTTTCGCCGACCGCACGTCCGAGAGCTGCCACTCCATGGCTTTGAGCTCCTTCTCGTTTTCTTGTAGTAGCTGCTGCATGTTGTCCATCTTGGTCTTGGTCTCCTCGAGTCTCTCTCGATTCGCGTCGCTCTCGCGCTGCGTGGCTTTGAGCTTGAGCTCCAGGTCGCGATTCTTACTCTGCACCGTGTCCAGCGCGCCTTTGAACTCACCCTCGCGCTGCCGCATCATCTCGTCGAACGTGACGCTGATCTCGCGGCGCTGGGCCTCCAAGTCCTCTTCCTGTTCTCTCAGGCGCCTCTCCACCTTGCGCTTCTGCTGCTCCATCTCGTCCTTTTGTCGCCGCAGCTCATCGTCAAACTGCCAGCGCGCACCTTCCATCTGCGCCCGCGCGTCCTTGAGCTTCTGCTGAAAGTAGAGCTCCTGGTCTTGGCACCGGGTCTGCTCCTGCTTGAGGTCCACCTGGAGATCCGCCACTTGGGCTTTGAGTTCGCTCACTTCGGCCTCGCGGTCGCGCAGCAAACCCTTGAGGTTCGCAAAGTTTGAGTCGTAGAGCGCGAGCTCCTCGTCGCGGCCCTCTAATAGCTATAGTGCAGAGCACAAGTGCTTAAGATTCCAGATTCGTATGATAGCTATTCAAGATATGGTTGAGTGGCATGCGCACCTTGAGGTTGTACTTGAAGTCCTCCTGGAGCTTGTTGAACTTTTGCTTGTACCCGTTCGCAGCGGACTCCTAACAAGGAAGACGATATGAGTAGAAGGCATGAGCTCGAGTGAGACCCTGCCATCTGCAGGCACGTAGTGTCATTGCTTTATACACGGTTGTATGAGCGGCACGCTGACCTTGTCGCGCAGCAGCGCCTCGAGCGTGCGGATGCGGTACTCGTTAATGTCGTGCAGCTCCTTCTCCTTCTCGAGGATGAGCGAGCGGATGTTCCCGGGCGCCATGCGCGCGCTCACAGGCGGCGCCACCGCAGGAATAGCAGACGAGCCCGTCGCAGCGCCAGAGAGGTGCCGCTCGTCTAGCAGGCCCTCCATCTTGCGTCGCGCACGCACAGACGCGTCGTCGACGAGATTGCCGCACCTCTTCAAGCAAATTGGACTTGTACAGAGGTTTGTTGCTATAGCTTAAAAAGAGGGATGACTGTTTCAACCACGCAACGGCTTAAAGAGAAATGGCTGTAGCCCAAATTTTTTTATAAAAAGTGTTTATCTTTTCTCCCCAGCATCTTGTCCTTGGAATTTGTATGTGGAGCGTTGATAAGAAAAGATAAGCACTTTTTATGACAAATCAATAAAAATAAAATATGAAAGTACATATGTTTTGAGTAAAATTCTTCAAACTGATATAGTTCGACTACTAGCATAGTAAACGCGTGCAATAAATTTTTGTATTGTTATTTTGCTGTTTGAATTGAGTGTGGGTCTTTTAATATTTGACGCAATTTCAACAAATTGCTGTGGTCATTTACAATAATTTAAAAAACTGTAGTAAAACAGTTACCATATTAGAGGAGAGCGGCTGTTCGCGTCAGCTTCTTAAATAAAACCTTGATAGATTTGACCCACAAGTACAAGTTTTCTATTGTTATAACCCATTTATTCAACCTCGAGCGTCCTCTTGTGCGAGACGACTTGACATATACACTTTACCCAGTGAGCTCACAGCATGTGCCAGCTGTGGACAGCGATCTTCAGCGCGTGCAGATCGCGCTTGCGGCGTATGACCGCGAGTTTCCATGCGCGATACCGTTTCTACACACACACAAGAGACATCAAGAGTCAGACAACTCCAGCAGAGCCACAACACGAAATCTCACAGCTGCGCCTCATACCTGAATGATACGCGCCTTGACGTGCTCCGCCTGTGGGCGCTCGGCGAAATACCGCGAGATCGTAAAGTCCACGAGACTGGGCGTGTGCACGAACGCGCTCTTCTTGCTGAACGCCGACTTCCCCACGGCATTCGAGCTCGCGACGCGGAAGCGGTACGTGGTCTTGGGCTTCAGGAACGTCGCGAGCAGCTCGCGTCCCTGATAGATGGTCACTTCCTCGACGAACAGCGCTTTATACGTTGTTGTCTGATCGAAATCAGTATCGTCCTCATCAAGTGGACACGTGGAGCTCGGCTGTGCACTGTACTGGACGTGGAATGCGATGAGCGGCGCGCCACCGTCGTGGTCGGGGAGGCCCCACGAGATGCACGCCTTCGTTGGCTCGATGCCGACGATCACGGGCGGCTCAAGCATTCTTGCCGGCACCGTGGACGGCTTTGTGCTCATGAGAGCGCTGCACTCGCTCATGAGACTCGCGCCGAGCGCGTTGATCGCGCAGAGCTTGACGCTGTAGTACGTCTTCCCGCGAAGTCTCGGGATCGTGAACGAGCAGCGATCACCAATGTCTCGTGGGTCCTCAGCGATGCAATCAGCAGCTGGGAGCTTGAATTCGCGAAAGACCTGGCGGTTCGTGATCCCAAACTGCACTTCCTCGTAGTACAGCAGCACGTCGTAGCTCAGGATCTCCAGGCCATTGCACTTTGGCGACGTGAAGCGCAGCATTAGCGTGTGCGAGCTCGGCTGCACGAGATCCGGGCGAGCCGGTTTGTTTGGCACGTCGCACAAAGTCACGGCAACGTCGCTCGCAGGCGAGAACTCGGACGTGCAGATCTTGTTCGCGATCAGGTTGGACGCCGAGAGCCACACGCACAGGGGTTTTCCTGGCTCGAGCCCCTGCAACGTGTAGCTCGTGCCTGGGATCGACCGCGTGAGCAGCACGACCGAGCTGCGAACCAGTGGTGACTCTGCTATTGCTACGGGCTTGCCCTCGCCTGTATTAGCCTCGCTGCCAATAACCTCAGTACCATTTTGCGGAGCTAGGCTGTCGTCCTGGACCCACTCGAGAGTGTACTGGAGGATCTCACTGCCGTTGCTCTTTGGTTTCTCCCACTCGACGTCCACCTGACGCTTCTGGATGTTCACGATCAGTGGCTTGTCAGGTGGATCAGGCGCCGTGGGCTCCATCTTCACGTAGTCGCTCACGCGCGAGAACGCGCCGAGGCCACAGCGGTTCTCGGCCGCCGCGACAAACTGGTAGATCTCTCCAGGCCAGAGCCCTTGGACGACGAAGGAGTAGAACACGTCAGCTGGAGGTGGTGGCGAGGCCACTGACGAGACTGGCGTCGTTATAACCTTCGTCTTGCTGATGCTGAGCTTCGCTGGCTTCTTGGCTGTCGTGACTCGCTTCTTAGCGTGAGCTTTGTCGTCAACAGAGCCACTCAATAGCCCCACCATCGCCTCAAGCTCTGCCACTGGGATCGAGAGCTCGAGCACGGGCACAAAGACGCTGTTTTCCGGTTGGCACCGGATCGTGAACGCCTGGATGAGCGCGCCATTGGGCGATGGCTGCTTCCAGGTCAGCCGCAGTCGCGTCGCCTTGCACTCGCTGTACTGGAGCGGTGGCTCAATGCGTGAAGGGATGGACGACAGCGTCTCTATGGGCGCCGTGAACTCGCTGAACGGACTTGAGCCAATGGCGTTCACCGCTGCGATCTGAAGCGTGTACTGGATGCCCGGCTGAAGGTTCTCGATGGTCTTGCTCGTGTACTTTGCTGGCACGTGGGTATCGGGCACGGCGTGCATGTCGTAGCCGCCAACGACCAGTGAACTCACTTGGAGCGTGTGGATCACGTAGTGCAGTAATGGTGATCCGTTCGCGAGCGGTGCGTCCCAGGCGACCGTGATCGCAAACTTATCCACCAAAGTGAGACGAAGGACACTTGGCTGGTCAGGGCTCGATGGGACGACGCGCCACGCGATGACGTTCGTGTCGTCGCCTGTCGTGATGAGGAAGACACCCGTGTCATCGAATAGACAGCTCGTGGGTGAGTCGTAGTGGCCCGAGAACGAGTAGATGAGCTCAGTGGCAATGGCTGACTGATGACTGCTTCGTCGCCAGACCTTGATTAGGTTGTCCTTGCCGCCGGTCGCCACGAGGACGCCGTCTGGGTTCTGCGTTGACTTCTGGCTCGTGAGCGCACAGCAGATGATCGGTGCAGTGTGCGCCTCACGCACGGTCTCCAGCACGTTGCCGCTCGCCAGTGACCAGAACTTGAGCATCTTGTCGAGCGCGACGGTGACGAGCACGCCGAGCTCTGTGGCGAGCGCACAGCAAGTAATCTGAGACGTGTGTGCTGAGAAAATGCCCTGGGTGTTGTATTCGCTGAAAGTATGGAGCAGTTTGCCGTTTGCATCAGGCTGTAGTGGGCTCCAGACGATCTCCTTGTGGTGAGTTGGTGGTCTGGAGACTGATGTCGACGGTTGTTTTGTACTCGCTTCACCCTGATTCTCCTTGTCGCTATCGCGGTTCTCCTCATTCAAATCGTATTCGACGGGTAGGGACTGGAAAGCGTTTGTGTCGGCTTGCCTTTGATTCTCCTTGTCACCGTTCGTGTTGTCTTCGGTCTTGTCCTCATTCACGTTGTCGTCTCTGGAAGAGTGGCTTCGCAACAGGAGTGTCGGATTCAGTAGCTGCTCAAAGTCAAAGCTCGCGAGGTCGCGGTAGTACGCTTCCAGGTACGCGGCGTCCTCAAGTGAGAGGACGTTTAGGACCTCGGGCACGTTGCTCAAAGTCTCACCTTCGAGCCTGATGGCACTCTCGATACTTTCATTCACACTGGTATCATCAGCCTTAGACACCACTTGAGCGTCATCTTTGAGACTTCCACCGTCTTGATTCGTGCGGTCTGCGATCTGGTCTGTAGGTGGCGGGTCCTCTGAAGGATTCCGAGTCAATCCCAACGCAGGTGAAGAAGCACGGCCTTGCGATTCTTCCTCTGACGGTGTGTCGATCACTGTCACCGTCTTGCGCCACGCTGACTGAGAAATTGGTTCTTGCTCGGGACTTAATAAACTCAGCACCCGCTCGCTGCTGTCTCGAGAGCGATAATTCTGCCACTCGTGGTGCGACACCAACTCACGCAGCGTGTCATCAAATGCGAGCAGGTCCATACTGCGCTTGACTGAGAGCGAAAACGGAACAGCGGCTTCCCATTCTACGCGCTTGGCCTCCAGACTTCTCAGTTTCTCGCCCTGAAGCTCAGCTTGAGAGCCTTGATCTGGTGAATTTGATGGTATCGACAGCGTGGCTGTGTCTTTTGCGACGTCCCAGTGCTTGATAGCACAGTCGCCAGTCGT
The DNA here is from genome assembly GCA_023334315.1 of Globisporangium alternatum. Classification (NCBI taxonomy): domain Eukaryota; phylum Oomycota; class Peronosporomycetes; order Pythiales; family Pythiaceae; genus Globisporangium; species Globisporangium alternatum. The sequence continues at coordinate 20,063 of JAASGT010000102.1, read as the reverse complement.
AATGAGCTGCTGGTCGTCGATTGTGAACCGCACACAGGAAGCGCCGAGCTCGTGAACCGGAAGGATCTGCACGAGCTCGAGGCGCAACACGGTCGCTGCTGATGCACTATCAGCCGAATTCGCTCCCTCGCAAATGCGCCAGAGCATGCAGGTGGAGTCCCAGGAGCACGTCGCGAGCAGTTGGGCATTATAACTGAACGTCATTGACGCGATCTGCTGCTGGTGGGCGGCGCAGAAGGGTCCCATCGAACGAGTGGAGGTCGGATGTCCTTTGTCGCTAGTGTTGAAGTTGTGAGCTCGTGAGATTGTCTTGGACTCAAGGTCGAACGTGTGGATCACAGGTGCTCTGTCTGAGATATAGCAACACACCATCAGTCGAAGATCAATCACCCAAGTCAATCGTGTCCTTCTCTGAGAGTCTTACGTGTGGCGTAGGCAAAGCGGAAGGTTCGCGGCTGAACAGTCTGATTGGATTCGCTCACAGGTAGTGGAGCTGAAGCCGCAGCCGCGCCACAGATGAACCGCGCGTCCAGATCTGAGACGTCCAGCGACGCGACCAGCGCGGTCGACTGGAAGTCCCAAATTCCGATCCTACAACCAAGCAAAGTCGCCTCATGTGAGTCCAGCCTTCGACATGCAAGGTATACGCCCATCGTATACCTGTCAAGCCCAAACGTGACCACGAAGCTCACGGCCATCTCGTCCTGACCGTGGCGGTGACTCACGAGGGCCACCGCCTTGACGCTCCTCGCATGCCCATCGTAGCTACGCATCTTCATGCCCGAGGTCGTACGCGGCCGTCGCGACGTCACGAACTCGCCATCGAGGAAATAGAACCCGTCCTCGCGCAATGCGTCATCATCGAGTTTCTTTTGCAGCGCGTCGAGCATGGCGCGCGCGTGCGCACGCTCGGCTGGGCTGCGGTCATCGCCGTGCGTGTCAAAGAGCAGCCGCTTCTTGTTTTCGAGGCGTTGCTTGGCCGCCTTCCCCATGGTGACAGCCTCAGTGCATGAGCTGGCTGGTCATCGGGAGTGAAAGATCCGACAGCAGAAACCCGAAGCAACGCGTCCTTTCAGGTCTTACCGACTTGACACCACCGTCCCATGCCAATCATTCCAATGGAGGTCAAGTCGTATCCGTGCACGACAAGACAGAGCCGCATCGCAGCCCCACACCGGCTGGTGGACTTCGCTCGACAAGGCGGTGGCGAGTGATAGTGAGTGATGATGGTGATGATGCTTGGGACTCGGCTGCAATGATGACGAAGGCAGCGCCTGCGCTTGTGTGGGATCGATTCGTACGATGGCAGCGTGTGGACGACAGCGCAAATTGCGACAGGTGGAGCGCTGAAAGTGGATGCCGCCTAATATTGCGGGTCTTGGCTTGTGAACCAAGTTCGTTCGAGTGCAACTCTTGCCAGTGAGGTGCACCAGGTAATCCATTTCGCCAGTTGTGATTATCTCTCTCTGTGGTGCTTGATACATCGTTGTGTGCTCTTATCCGATACAACTGAGGCTGAAAGCCTTCCGCTGGTCGTGTTGAGAAGAGATTCAGAAAACCATTCAGCATTGTGCTTGAAGATCGTCGTTCACGCAGGCGCAGATCGCCAGCACGTAAACAAGCGAGTGGTTACCACGAGCTAATCGCAATGGCAGCCCTTATGAATGCCTTCCTGCATGGCAACAAACACCACGATAGACGAGCTCGCTGTGGAGTCTGTCACTCGCAACCACCATCATAGCCCTCTCTCATTCTACAATTTCCCACGTCTCCGCCCAGTACTGCACATTACGAGCTCCGCGAAAGAATCATGAGCAGCTACATACAGAAGCCAACAACGACCAGCAAAGCCCCGCAGCAGCACCACGACGTGCCGGAGAACTGGGATGCCGCACAGATCCCGTCGCTCCAGGGGAAGGTCGCGATCGTCACCGGTGGCAGCTCGGGCATCGGGCTCGAGACAGCACTGGAGCTCGCATGCAAGGGTGCGCACGTGGTGGTCGCGTGTCCGCCGCACCTCCGGTCCCGAGACGGCGAGGAGCGGATACGCACGGCCGTACAGGCGGCGGCAGGCGCTACGAGTACCACCAGCGAAGCGCGAGGTAGTGTCGAGTACATGAAGCTCGACCTGAGCGACCTCGCGAGCGTCAAGACGTTCGCGCGCAAGTTCATCAAGACCCACAGTCGCCTCGACATCCTGGTCAACAATGCGGGCATCATGGGCATCGCGTACGATCTTACGGTCGACGGCATGGAGCGCCAGTTCGCGACCAACTACCTGGGCCACTTTGCGCTCACGCACTACCTGCTGGGCATCCTGCAGCGCACCAATGGCGTCTCACGCATCGTACACCTCAGCTCGCTCTCGCACCGATTCGTGAAGCTAGACCATGATGTGGTGAGTACACAGGAGAACTACCTTGCGATGGTGGTCTACGCCAAGTCCAAGCTCTGCAACCTCACGTTCGCGGTCGAGCTGAATCGTCGTCTGAAGGCCCAGGGCATCGAGGACGTGCTCTCGGTCGCCTGTCATCCTGGGTACGCGAACACGAACATCATGGGTCCTCCGTCTGTGGCGTCCAACTGGTTTGGCCGCGCATTCTGGAGCTTCTGGTCCTTCTCACCGTTTTCCCAGAGCGCTGCAATGGGTGCGTTGTCGTCTTTGTATGCATCGACGGCTGCGGGAGTGCAAGGAGGTGAGTTCTACGGCCCGAGCAGCGCGTTCTTCTCCATGTGGGGCCACCCGACGCGAGAAGAGCCCGCCGAGCCCGCAACGTGCGTGAAGACAGCAGCCAGACTTTGGACGCAGAGCGAGCAGCTCGCCAAGGTGAGCTTTGACTTCAAGACCTCTGGCAGCCCACTGCATCGCGCTTCGAGTAGCTAGAGTGGTGATTGAGAGAGGGAGAAAGCTAGCGCTGAAACGACGAGAGCAGCAACGATCGATCCATACCCATACAGTAAGACATACACATGGCAGATTCGAAACTTTGGCTGGTCCATTCGTTTGCAATGTAGCCATTTGGAAAAGTGAATGGTGTAGCCATTTCGACAACGAATGATTGTCCGTGGACCTGGAGAATGTGCGCGTCATCACGCACTCGTGACTCGCCATCGCGAACGGAGAAGAGCTGCGATACAAGGAGAGGGAGAGCATGGCAGTATGTTTTAGTGTACTACGTAGCATTAGACACTGCAGTGATCCGAGCTTTTGGTTTCAGCGCATTAATCGCTCGTCCAATGGTTTCAATGCGCTCGTGTGTCAATGCTTTTGTTTGCCCGATGGGTACGCGTGGCGTCACAGCTACAATCTGCGGCTCAGTTCCAACCTAGAATGCGCTGATCTCACACATGCTGAGCTCTTGGACAAGATCGTCATGAGCGTTCGACTTACTGCTCATGCGACGCCTCGAAGTAGCATGCTGAAGCCATACCCGTATTTGTCACAGAGTGCGGTTTTTCTCGTACAGCCTCGTAATTACGCCATTTGTGTTTTTACAACACATTACCCTTAACCTACTCAGAAAGCACTGAGTCTGAATGTTAAACGTGCTTTGATTGATCATAAATCATCTCTTTCTTCTTTTTCGCCAATCACAACATCCCAAGAGTTGTGAAACCAGGCACTCCTTTTCCGCATGCCATCATACAAACTCTGATACAGAAGCAGCCGCGAGTCGAGCCGAATAGAATCCATCCAGATTTTTATCACCTTGCTTTTTGTATAGGACTGAGTTTTTACCATTTTGTCCCAGCTGTTGCTGGGTTCATTCACATCAGGCAGGTTAAAGCAGCATCACAGAAGAGCAGCAGCCAGCATATTGCCGTGAAACCATCGGCGACGAGTCGAGTGCCGTGCAATTCCTGTGGGAAGGCGTGTACTATATTAGCAGCAGCACACAGCGCCATCATGTCTAAGGAGGGCTTTCTGATCGCCCACGAAGAGGACGCGCGCAGCGCGATCTACTACTGCGTACTGGGCGAGGGCAGGTTCCAGTTCTACTCCAAGCGCCACAGCGGCGTGCTCGTGCGCGAGGTCGCGCTCTCCAAGTCCAAGCTCAAGATCCGCGGCGTGCCGGACGACGAGGCGCGCGACTGCGCGTTCAGCTTCACGGTGCATCTGCAGCGCTCGAAGATCAAGGACGGCCGGCAGTTTGTGTTCGGCAAGCCGCTGTTGTTGCTGCTGAGCGCGCCGACGTGGGGCGAGCGCAAGGCCTGGGGCAACGCGATCCACGCGTGGCAGCGCAACTACTGGGGCGAGCCGCAGCACCTTGCGATGAACATGAGTGACGAGGAGACCGAGGCGTTCTTCATTGCGCAGCAGCGGTCGCTCGAATCGGCGCTCGAGGCCGCGGCGCTCACGCCGAGCTTTTCGAAGGGCTCCGCTTTGTTTGCGAGCGACAGTAACAGCAGCAATAGCAGCACCGTGGTGTCGCTGTCACCGTCAGCATTATCATCGCGAGAAGACGAAGCAGAAGGAGCAGCGAAGAAGAAGAGCAGCGCAAAGGCCGCGGCTGCAGTCTCGCGCATGTTCTTCAATCGTGCGCAGGCCGTCAAGACCATGGGCTCGAAGGTAGGCAAGAAGATCCGCTCCAAGTCGTCTGCCGTGGCGTTCTCACTGCCGCCCATGGGGCTCAGCATCGCCTCTTCCGTCAGCGTCCAGCAGCCACAGTCTCAACAGTAGCAGCAAGCACACTGATGGGCCACGAGCCAGCTTCTTCTCATCAGCTATCCATAGTCTCCTCCCCCGTTAGCAAGTTTCTTCTAGTAATTTATTGTGAGTGTGCGTATCCCTAGTTCCCTTTTCCGAAATACTTAGAGGCCCTAAGTCAAAGGCATAAGCTCTTGGCCAGTTCCTCATTGTCCATTCATCATACTGTTCTCCACTCACGCAATATTGGTTGGTGTTCTAATGTGCTGCGCTTAGACCGACATGGCCATCTTGATCGCGCCGTGGGGCTTGTAGTCGACGATCTCAAAGTCGTCGAAGACAAAGTCGTCAATGCCCGTCTTCTCAGCGTTCAGACGCAGCGTTGGGAACGCGCGCGGCGTGCGGCCCAGCTGGATCTTGAGCGGCTCGACGTGGTCCGCGTAGATGTGCGCGTCGCCAATCACGTGGATGAAGTCGCCGGCCTTGAGGCCGCAGACCTGGGCCACCATGCGCGTGAACAGCGCGTAGCTCGCAATGTTGAACGGCACGCCGAGCCCCATGTCGGCCGAACGCTGGTACATCTGGCACGAGAGCTCGCCGTTCGCGACGTAGAACTGGCAGAACATGTGGCACGGTGGCAGCGCCATCTCCTTCAAATCTGCCGGGTTCCACGCCGACATGATGATGCGCCGGTCGTTCGGGTTCGTCTTGAGCTTGTGAATCACGTCCGCAAGCTGGTCTACACCCTGGCCCGTGTAGTCGGCATGCATGTTTGTGTACTTGGCGCCAAAGTGACGCCACTGAAAGCCGTACACTGGCCCTAGGTCGCCGGCCTCACGATCCGTCAGCCCGATGCTGTCGAGGTACTCCTTCGAGCCGTTGCCGTCCCAGATGTGGATGTTCTTGTCCTGCAGCGTCTTCGCGCTCGTGTCGCCACTGATGAACCAGAGAAGCTCCTCAGCGACGCCGCGCCAGAACACGCGCTTGGTCGTCAGCAACGGAAAGACGTCGTTGCGCAAACTGAAGCGCATCTGCTCAGATACGAGAAGTCACGCAAAAGAAAAGGATAGTGTCAAATTAAATACTCATGCATGTGAACAGCTCAATAGAAAGTAACAGAATAGATCAACTCACTTGCGCTCCAAACAACGAGATCGTGCCGGTGCCCGTGCGGTCGCCCTTGCGCACGCCTTCGTGCATGATCTTGCGGATCAGATCCAGATACTGCATCTCTTCGTGGGGTTTCGTGGCGTCAGTCAATGCCGATTGACTTGCTGGCACGCCCTCAGGCTTGGTGGCTCGCTGGAGCTCGAGGAACTCAAACTTGATCCCGTTCTCTTCTTTCTCCTCGGACTTGGACACGCACTTGAAGCCCAGTTCGTACACATTCGATGGGAAGAATGCGTCGCACTCGAACTTGCCCTTGACGTTCGTCAGGTGCACGTTTTGGCAGCCTGGGTAGCCCAGCGCTTCTTCGTAGACAGCGCTACCGCCGATCACAAACACTTGGTCGATCACGTCTTCTTGTGCGTCAATGATCTTGATCGCGTCGGTCAAGCTCGACGCAATGGCCACGTTCTCGGGCACACCATGTACACTGTTTAGGAAAAATGGACGATGGAATGTTACAATGCTATCACCGACAGACACAGTTCACACCAATACAAGAAGACAACAATACACAGGCTCACGTACGCTCGGTAGTCGCTGTTTCTAGTGAGAATCACATTGAAGCGATGCGGCAGCGGGCGGAATTTTGGCGGCAGCGACTCCCACGTCTTGCGGCCCATAATCACCGCGTGCTGCGCCGCGTTGCTTTCGCCCTCACGAGCCACGTCACGAATCGTGATCTCCTTGAAGTGCTTCATGTCAGCGGGCAGGCGCCATGGGATTTGCTGGCGTAGGCCGATGCCCCAGTTCTCCTCCGCCACCGCGACCACGAGGCTCACAGCGCGCGGCATCTCTTTCAATCGTTTCTGCTTTCGAACTTGGCGCAAAATTGGTCGACGTTGGTGCCAAAAGGTATTGCTAAGGTTTATACCCTCTTGAAAACGATAAATTTTGAATAGTTTTGAAAAGGGTATGTAGAACTAGAGGCAAGTTGGCGACAAAATTCTTGGCTTAGCAAGTTAACTCGTCTCCATAGTGAAATCAAGTGGTTTGCTGATGTTGCCCGCCCTATTTGAAGCGCTGCAGAGCATGTGTCTCGATGCAGGCGATAAAAAGAAATTGCAGGCCGTGTCCAATACTCATAGACCACACAAGATCCGGGCTCTAATGACGTGCTGATGGGTTCTTGTAGTTGCTTGGACTGTGTGCAGGACATGAGTTCATTCCGCATGTCAAGGACTGGTCACTCGAGCGTGGTGCAACATTAAATGGCTTGACACATCTGCGTAACGCAACGCTAGTCAGTAGACTTGCAGTGTTTGACAGGGTGGAACAAAAGTCAAAACGCTCCATGCAACGCGATGCATCTCAATCCATCAATCAATCCATGTGGTTGATTGATGGATTGAGATGCATCGCTTGAAGAACGCTGCTGCATGGCCCGTGCATTGTACGCTGTGCATTTCTTGTGAGACGAGAGCGCGCGGCAATGAAACGAAATAAATCATGACAGCCAATATTCCGCGAATCGCAGGCTTGTAAAACGAAATGTAGAGATATGATTGGTTAAAAAAATAGGTGGGACCTTGCATAGATCCCAAAATAATCAATCTTTTTTCAACGCCAACGACGAAACCTTTGAAACCGCAGGGGGTTTTGTTCATACGAAACAGCTGAAACTACTGACGCTTGAGCGACGACGAGAGGTGGTGAAAAAGCGTTTGGCATTTGTATCACCAGTCCTCTTGTATGGCACGTTTGCTCTCGTTTGCGCCCACCACGAAGTGAGCGAGAAGACAAACCAAAACGCAAAAATAATGAAACCGCTGAGGAGAAGAAAAGGGAGATGGCGCGTTGGTCCCCCCTTCAGCTGTGGCTTCTTCTGTCGGTCATACAATCTTTCAGTGATTCAGAAAACAGGATAGTTTACGATCGGTTTCGGAAAGATAAAATATGTGCTTCATCTCACCTAATAGTAGAAATGTTATTTACCTCTATATATTGGATACGTCGAATGTTTACAAGGCATTTGAGCCTTGTATTGAGAAACTATAAAACCCTCTTATATAATAAAAAGGCAAGATCAAGCCTACCACCCACAACGTTGAAGTGCCGGTTGGTAATTTACGCGCACCTATATCTTTCCATCGATGGAAAGCCTTTTGGGGTTTTCTAAATTTCGAAGCCACCCCTGATCCGTTGTTCTGTGAGGAGGAGCAGCTCTTCATGGCAACACGAGGACGATCCATCCATCCATTCCGATCGGCGAAGCGACAGCCAGAGGCTGTGCTGCCTTCATACGGAGAAGGGCGGAACAGAAGAGAGCGCGCGCGAGATCCAAAAAACTGTCATCGACAAGCTCTCCTCTTCTGCGTTACTCTTCCGTTCGCGAACCGTAAAGCGTTTCTGATGAACCGCAAGCTCGAGATGCTCGAGCTGGACGACAGCGACGTAGTCGTTGACATGCGCGGCGGCAACGGTGGCGGCGGTATGATGGGCATGGGCATGGGCGGCGGCATGAGCATGGCCGCCATGGGCATGGGCGGTGTCGGCGGCGTTAACTACAGCAGCCACCCGCAGCAGCAACACCACAGCGCACTGGATCTTATGGACAACACAGCGCACGAGGTAAGTGAGTGTGTGATACAGATGTTAGCACTGCAACTGCTTCTTTCTCTTTGGATACCTTGACTGGGTTTGTTTTAACGGAATGGATCCGAACGATCGTGTACTTGGGTGATTGTAGATGGTCGGCGGACATCTCCGACCTGCGCATAGTCACGTGTACGAGAGCGGCAGTGGCGGCGGCAACGACATCTCAGAGGACCACTACGACGACGAAGACGACGGCGACGAGAGTGGATCGAAGGGTGGCCGCCGCAAGAGCGATTCAAACAGCAAGCGGCCGTGGACGCGCGAGGTAACGCATAGCATTTCTGCCTTGTACGAGTGACAGTTGCTGACTTTTTGTATATCTCCTTGATATAGGAAAACGAAAAGCTCATGCAGCTCGTGAAGCAGTACGGCGCCAAGCGCTGGTCGCTCATCGCGATGCACCTGCCCGGGCGCGTGGGCAAGCAGTGCCGCGAGCGATGGCACAACCACCTGAACCCGTCGGTGCGCAAGGACGCGTGGACGGCTGAGGAGGACTACGTGATCTTTGAGTGCCACAAGAACGTCGGCAATCAGTGGGCCGAGATCTCGAAAATGCTCCCTGGAAGGTACAAATACATATCTATATTTCTGTGTGGGTGTGTATGAGTTTGCTTGTCTATAAATCCACTGACAACTTTGTAATTTGACAAATCCACTGTAGGACGGACAATGCGATCAAGAACCGGTACTACTCGACCATGCGCCGCATGCAGCGCCAGTCGATCCGCAAGAAAGGGCCCATGCGAGAGGGCAAGAGCATTCGCGTGGCGACCGTCAACTCGTCGCCGCTGCCGACGCCTCGATCGCTCACGGCTCAGCAACAACAACAGCAGCAGCCGTTGGCGAGAGGTCTGGCACCACCGACACCTCAACATCAGCAGCAGCAGCAACAGCCGTCGACGTTCCAGAAGCTGTTTGCTCACTCGCCAAGCGACCGAGAACGGGTACGTGACAGTGTTGAGAAATTGTCGAAATTCTCATAGTGCTCACAACAATGTTGTCGTCATTGGTCTAGATGCAGGAACCAAATAGCAACAGTAGCATGGTGCCGGACTTCGATCGGATGGGGTCGCCACCATCGAGACACCACTCGCTCGTGTACCCGTTGCCCGGGAGCTACTCGGGTGGCGGTGGCAATGGCATGGGCTCGGAGCACACCATGAGTCCGTCACCGCACGGTATGGTGCACAACGAGCAGCCTTTCGACTACGTCCCCATGCAACAGCAACACCAACAGCAGCAGCACCCAGGTTCCCAGCGAGTTCGCGCGAGCTCTGCACCGCAGTCGAGCATGATGGCGATGAGCATGATGAACCCGTACGCCCAGCAACAGCAACAACAACAGCAGCAGCAGTACCCGCCGCAAGAGCAGCCGTCGATGGGGTACGCAGCGTCGTCACCGAGCCCGTTCTCGAACGACGCGCGTGGCTCGTTCTCTGGCTTATCGCCACCAGGTATTGTGTAGACACTGTAATAAACCTTTCATGGAAATGGTTTCGAGCTAACACAACATTGGTTTTGTATGTGTAACTTCTCATAGCCCCCCAGCTGCAGCACAACAACCAGTATCGCCTGAGCGAGCCGCCGATGAACCTGTCGCACAAGCGGATCATTGACGAGATGCCAGGCGGCCCGCGCGATATGTGGAAGAACGAGAGCCCCGTGTCGGTCACGGCGCGCATCTTCCGCCCAACGTCATCCTCACTTCAGCAACAGCAGCAGCAGTCGCACCAGGGGGTCCACGACGTGATGTTAGGAAATAGCGGATCGCCCATGGGCATGCAGCAGCAGCAGAGCCCTATGATGCACTCAGCGGACGCGTTCAAGCCGAGCGTGCCGCTCTACAGACCGGCGCCAGCGAGCCACATGGGTCCAGGAGGCGGCCACTTTGGGAGCATGGATCAGGTATGGACTGATGCGTGTTTGTGAGTTGCATTTGTGTACGAGTAGGGGTTAGCTAGTCGGGAGATACACGAGTTACATAGATTGAGAGAAGAGAAGCAAAATTTACATTATGAAACTGCATTGATGTCATCGGAGTGGGTTTATTGACATGCCTGTGTTGGTGTATTATATGCGTGTAGCTCCCGAGTGGCATGGACCGAACACGAAGACTCTCGTCGCCGCCGTTTCCGTTGATGCCCAGCGGTCCAGCGATCATGGGCTCGAGACAACAAGGGCAGCAGCCTCCGCAGCAGCTGGGCCAACAGCACCACCAACCGGACACACAGTTTGAGCTCTTTAACCTAGACCAGTTCGACAACGAGCTCAAGCCGCAGGTGCTTCAGAGCACGATGGAGTTCAGTCCGTCGCGCAACATGCCCGGAGGCAGCGGCAGCAGGTGATCAACTGAGTGAATAAGCATGTGCATGGAGTCTGGAGGCGGCGAGGTGACGCAGACAGTGAGCGAATAGACTGGCAGGAAACGTTAGACAGAGCAGTTAGTTAGATATAGTTCGAGCGTGGCGTGGAGATAAAGCATTATTGCGTTCACGAGAGAGCATTTCCCACAAATATTAAGATCCGAGTATGAGGTGACCGCACGCGCGTCGATCCATTGCTAGAGGAACGGGTATGCGCAATTGAGCGCATAGGGCAGCTCCATCCATCAGAGAAAGATCGCCTCTCGAATGAAATAGGGCAGAAGGAGCCGAGACAGGCAAACAACGAGGAGCTCCTGGGTTTCTTGTCGCATGCAAAGCGGAGCCATCCACAGATCAAGCGCACTGGTGCGCGCGTGTTCTGTTCTTCCGCCCCTGGTCCAGCACGCGTATCGACCGCCAGTCATTCAGTCGTTTGTGTCATGTGCGCAGCTTCTGCGCTCATTCGTTCCCTCGCCGCCGCTTCTGTCTCATGGTCATTTGTCTGTCTGATGGGCTTCGTACCCATTATTATACAAGCGCATTTCTGAGTCTGCCGTGACTCAGGCCGCAGTCACCATCTCCCCTTATTGTGCAACTAGTCGTCTTCACTTCAACCTGGCTTCTTGGTGGACCTTTCGTTAATTATCTGATATGGAACGTACTATTTGACGCAGGCTATCAAATAGAGGGGTACAGTTTTCTATTTAAAAAAGTTTCATTCCTAAATTTGATACTATTTTTGAGCAATATATAAACTATACTCAGCAGTCGAAACTAGCGTAATCCTGCCGAAATGGAATCAGCTCTCATCTTCCCCTCAACCTGCAACTTGAAAAATTAGCTCAGCTTTGTCACACGGAGACCACAGGGGAGCGCTCTATTCAAAGCATCTTTGCTTTCCTCAGGAGAAAAACCGTAGCAGTTTCACTTGCTTTCACTATACCGCTGTCTCTGAAGACGCGCTTTCCGACACAAAATTCATTCATTTCGCCACCGCAACCACGAACGACACTAGGCGAGCGAGTGTCCATCATGCGCGCGCCGTGGGTCGTGCACGAGGGCTATCTGCTCTGCAAGCCGCAGGAGACCGCCACGCACAACCCCACACATGCCGCTGACGCGCATGCGGACGCCAGTGGCAGCAGTCCGCAGCAGCTGCTGCTGCATCCGTTCAAGAACGGCGGATTAAGTCTCCACGCGACGAACGCTTCCAGTAAGAAGCTCGTGGAGCGCTACGTCGTGCTCTACATGAACCGCAAGATGGAGATCTTCGAGGCAACGCCTTTACCTTCTGGTACGAAAGCTACTGACGAAGTGGGAGAAGCTGTTGAGGTACATCGAGTGCGAGTGGGCGAACCGGTGTACGTGAGCGCGTTTGCCGGCTGGGATGGCAGCGGCCTGCTTAAGGTCGGTGAGTCGTACGGACTCGAGCTCCGCGTCGACCCAAAGCCCCATGGGAGCGGACGCAACACGACGTCCATGCACGTCGCGGCGTTCAACCGCGTGGACCTCGACAAGTGGTGCCGCGCGATCGTCGCCGTGCTGGACCCGCAGAGCGCGGCGGGTGAGGAAGTGCGTCGTGAACACCGTCGTATTCGAAAAGAGGAAAAGCGGCTGGAGCAGGAGCGCGAGGAGAAGATCCGCAGGTGGCGCGAGATGAAGATCAAGCAGGCGATGGAGGAGCGCGAGCGGATGCTGGCGCGCGAAGAGGAGATCAGCAACATGACGCCACTCGAGCGCGTTGATGGCCTCGGTTCGCTCGATGAAGACACTGCCGAGTTTCTCGAAAAGCGCAAACTGCGTCTGCAGAAGCGACAGGCACCGTCCACGGGACGCGTGAACAAGGCAGCGTACCGGAAGCGAATCGAAGACGCTGCGGGCGGGAAACTCGAGAACATGCAGCCGCTGCAGCCGAAGATCGTGGAGACCAAGTCCCGCGTGCGCGTTGAGCTCCCGCTTCCTGGCCAATGTACGTTTATGGTGTCGATAAGCTGCGATATCGTAATTGTGTGCGTGCGTGTGTGTGTTTGGTTGCTGACGAGATTGATTACTCGCTTTGTTGTGATCTGCAGTCATCGAAGCTGCTGGAACCAGCGCAACCACTCACCGCATTGGGCTTCCAAGCTCGAAAGACCGTACGCGCTTAGGCTCGTCGAGCAGTGAGGGGTCGTCACTCGAGAACCCGTCCGACACGTCCTCGACGAACTCGCTCATGTCATCTGGTCACTCGGGATCGTCATCATCCCAAATGAAACATGTCAGCAATGGACGCAGGTCGAGCTTTGCGCCTCCGCCACCACCACCACCTCCACACGCGTTGATGATGATGCAGCATCGCGAGTCGTCGTTGCGGTTGAGTTTCATTCCGCCGCCACCTCCGCCTCGATCTGGATCCGGCTTTGTCGATCTCCACCAGGACGCCACCACGCGTTTGTCTCGCACGGGAAGCTTCCGCGGCTCGTTGTACGATGATGATGAAGATGACCGACGAAGTGAAGTGTCGCGCGCGTCGTTCTCGCAAAGCAGACAAAGGCTCTCTGGTGTCGACCGGGACAAGCAGGGCATGCAAGACAGCCTTGCCGCGATTCTGAGTGGACGCAAGCCAACGACTGTTACGCGACGCGACTCGATTGACTCGACTTTCAGCGTAGTGTCGGTGTCAAAGGAGCGCAAGAAGAAGAAAGACGTGAACGGTACCAATTCCCGTACAGCGGCGACAGCTTCGCCAGTGGCCGAGCCAACAATCACAAACGCGTTTGCTGCGAGTCTTGCCGCGATTCGCCGCAATCGAGCCGACACGATGGACGAGACGAGCAATGGAAGCAGCGAGAGTCCAGTTCCAGTCGTGCGCGAGAGTAGGAATGTCCGGAGTCGAAAACGCGAGACTCAACTTAGTGCAGAGGGTAAGGAGCTGCTCAAGAAGGCGATGGCTGGAGGTGACAGCCCCGTGACCAAGTCGAAACCAAAGGCAAACGGCCGAAAGGGACTATTCGACGACAGCAGCAGCGAAAGCGATGACTCGGATGCCGGACTGTTTGCGACTGGAAAGGGGCGTGGTTCTGTTGCTGCAACCAAGCATGTGGAAGCAAATGGAAAGCCCAAGCGACATAGCTCAACGACTCCGACGAGCTCTCACAGCAGTGTGGGTGTTCAAAGAGCAGGTGCGCGTGGCTTCGATGATGGCGACGACGATGGCGACGACGACAGCGATGCGACGGACATGTCCCGATCTGGAAATGGTGCGTTGCTTTTGCCATTGCTGTCATTGTTGCTCATCAGAGTTTCAACTAACCACTGCGTGCGCCTTTATTCGTCATGTAGGAATCTCGATGTTTGCGAAGAACAGAACGTCCAGTCCAAACAGCACTGCGTCCATCGGCTCTGGCAACCTGATCCGGCAGCCGTCGAAAGTATCCGTGGCGCTCGTGTCGTCCGTCGTTCAGAACGAAGGCAAGAAGCCAGCTGGATTCTTCACTTTCGCCTTCCGAGTGGGCGCACTTGAGCACACGTTCACGAACTCGTACAATGAAATGGAGATGATCCATTCGCGCTTGTCGATGGAGTACAAGAACGATTCGCTGCCAAAGTTCCCGTCGAAGCACCGGCTGCGCAACAACACCAAACCAGAAAACATGCAGAAGCGAGCCCTCGAGTTTGTCGAATATTTCCAGCAGTTGGTCGCAGTTCCAGGCATTTTGACGAACCAGCGATTCATTTTCGAGTTTCACATCGACGAGAGGTTTGCACGAATCTTGAGCGGTGAAATGGCGAATGAGGAAGTGGGTAGCGCATCATCCCGCAAACCGCAGCGCGCGAACATTCCAGTCAGCCCGGTTCAAAAGCCGTCTCCGAGTCAACCACCACGCAGTTCCACTCGCACAACAAAGCAACTCTTTGCGGGGGATGACTCGGAGTCAGATGAGGATTCTGATTCCGACAACTCTGTTGCTCCGCCGAGTCGAGTGCAGCCTCGTAGATCAGAGCAACTGGTTGAACCTCCACGAGCAGAACCACGAGCTAAGAAAGCGAGCAAGCCATCGAAGAAAGAGTTTGCCGAGCCAGAACCGACCCGCAGATCACGCCGACCAAGCTCCGCTGCAAGTCGAGCTCCTTCCGAGTCGCCGGCGCCAGCTGCGAAGGTTGCCGTTGCTGAGGCTCCTATACCAAAGATCACCGGACTGCCACCGCGACCGAACTTGTTCGGAGGTGACCGTGGCGACCTACTTGCTGCTATTCGACAAGGAGCAGAGTTGCGCAAGACTGACGATTCTCCATCCAGTGCTTCGGCATTGCGCGCTGCCCCCAAAGCTGCTGTTCCCTCGCCTCCGGCATCAGCTCCAGCGGCGTCGATCAGCGAAGCCATCACGAACGCAATGGTGTCGAGACGCATCCATGTCGAGTACGAAGAAGCACACTCAGACGACGAAGACTCGGACGACGACTGGGACTAGGCGAAGAAGCCTGGACTGACCGAGAGTGTTTTGTTTGTGTCTGCTGTGCGAGTGCGTGGCTGAGATCAGAGAAGTTGTAGCTATAGTTTGTGCAACGCGATGCTTGCTTACGCTGCTGTTGCTGCTGCTGCCGCCCTCAAAGGAAGGGGCTGAGCATGCAGAGCAAGAGTTGCTCATCAAGTTATCGCGTCCACCCACCTATCCACCTTTCAGGAGAAAATAAGTTTAACATTGAGATTGCGATTGAATCCCGCTTGCCTGAGCTAATCTCATGGTTGCATCTCATTACCTTCGGATATGAGTGAAGGTCTATCCAATCAAATATGTGAGTGATGGTCTTCCACTGTATTGATTGGCTGAAAGTGCATTCGATGGGCTCGTTAATTGGCTGAAATACCTTGCGCGATCTTTTCAACCCACAGAAAATAAATGACACGCAAATTCATGGAAAGTCATTCATGTGTCGCTCATTCCCCAAGTTCCTGCGGCGCAAGACAATCGCAACACCAGAGCAGCTCTCTTTCCACCAGCAGAGTCCATACAAACATGAGCGCTGACAAGCCGCAGCTCTCGGTCGTCGTGCTCGGCCACGTCGATGCCGGTAAGTCGACCATGACTGGCCACCTGCTCTATAAGACGGGCGGCATCGACCAGAAGACGATGCGCAAGTGCGAGCTCATGGCAGAGGACGCCGAGAAGTCCATGTGCAAGTACGCGTGGGTGCTGGACACACTCAAGACCGAGCGCATGTCGAACTGCAGCATCAACATCTCGCTCGCCAAGTTCGAGACGCCCACGTACACCTTCACCATCATCGACGCGCCAGGACACCGCGACTATGTCAAGAACATGATCATGGGCACAGCACAGGCCGACGCCGCGCTGTTGGTCGTCACTGCAGGCGAAGAGGAGTTCGAAGACGCTTTCGCCCCGACAGGCCAGCTCCGCGAGCACGCGCTGCTGGCGTTCGCGCTCGGCATCAAGCAGATGATCGTCGCGGTGAACAAGATGGACTGCGACGTGGTCGCATACAGCGAAGCGCGCTTCAATTCCGTCAAGAGCCACGTGAAGAGCTACCTGAAGAAGGTGGGCTTCAACACGACCGTGATCCCGTTCGTGCCCATCTCGGGCTGGACTGGCGGCAACCTGACCGACAAGTCGGACGCCATGCCCTGGTACGACGGCCCATGTTTGCTGGACACTTTGGACACGCTCAGCGTCCCACGACGAGCGGCCGACAAGCCGCTGCGTCTCGCGATCCAGAACGTCGTCGATCTCCGACACCGAAACGTTGGTATAGTCGTACTCGGTCGCGTGGAGACTGGCGTGCTCACCCCCGGGTCGGACGTGATCTTCGGCCCCATGAACATCACCGCTGAAGTGGGCTCCATCGAGCGACATGGCCAAATGCTGACCGAGGCACGGCCAGGCGACCAGATCGGCTTCACGCTCAAGGGCGTAACTTTGAATGAAATCTACCGCGGATGTGTGGTCTCGGACGCGAGACCCGACCCGGCGAAGAGGGCGATCGAGTTCACGGCCCAGGTCGTGATCCTCAACGCGCCAAGGTCGATCAGCGCCGGGTACACGCCCGTGTTGCATTGTCACACAGCGCGCGTGGCGTGCTGCTTCAGTAAGATCACGGAGAAGATCGATCGGCAGACGGGAAAAGTCGTGGAGCTGAACCCAGAGTCCGTCAAGACGGGTGACGCGTGCACGGTCGTGTTCAAACCCACGAAGGCCATGGTCGTTGAGACTTTTCAGCAGTATCCGCAGCTGGGGCGCTTCGTGATCCGCGATATGAACCGAGTTGTCGCCGCGGGCGTCATCAAGTCCGTCGTGAAGAGCGAAGATCGAATCGCAAAGAAGAAGCCTGTGCCTGCTAGTGAAACACCGTAGCGATGGACAGCTAACAGACTCGTAATTTATACTCAATTGCCCAAGTGAGATCGTCGTTAAGGGTTCGCTCGATAATGCTGACGAAGAGGCTTGTGGACCACCACTTGCGAATGCCAGCACGGCAGCAAGATATGGTTTGTGCGAGATGTAGCCACTTGGTGGCAGATCATCGAAAAGCTGGAGTGTAGGTAAACTGGACCAACCAGCTTCGCGAATTTAATTGCTCGCGGGCCATTACGTCAACATGCGCTCGCTTCTCTTCTCCTTTCTTCACATGATGTGCGCTTCGGCTGAATCACGTGCTGCCACGTCCAAGTGACGCAACCAAAGCCACTTCGTTGCTTCTCGGACGTTGTCCTCTCGTTGATACCATACTTGCGACACATGTCAAAGCCCACACCCATTATCAATCCTCATCATCACCATATCCGAAGAGATTCTTCCACGAAAAACCTTCGTCATTTCATTCCGCTATTCGCCCTCGACAAGCCAAGCCACCACCAAGCAGACAACAACAGACCACGATGTCACGCACCACGACGCCCGAGTTCCTCACCCAACTTGCGCAGCACGAGCTACTGCACACGCACGTCAAGGGCTCGTTCGCGAACGAGACGTACCGCGAGCGCATGCCCAAGCTCATCCGCGAGACCGCGCAGCACAACAAGGGCCGCTTCACACCCCAAGAGTTCAACGGACTGCTGCAGCTCGCCGATGAACTCTCCACGGACGCGCGCATCCGGCTGCCATCGGAGTTTGCCGACTCCACGCTCTCGCCCATGACGCCGCACTGGACGGAGCTGCTCGAAGGCAAGGACTACACGTGGCACAACGCGCCGTGGTTCTTGACGGAGCAGTACCTCTTCCAGCTCGTGCTGCTCATCTCGGGCTACTACCGCACAGGCATCGACCCGTTCCGTCCAGCGTACGTTGTGTAATTGATCGACTATGAGGTTATGATCAGTACTGGTGCACTGTCAACTGTACTGATCTCTAATGAGCGAATGTATTTTGTATTGCAAATGGTAGAAAGCTCGCTGAGCTGGCCGGCCCAGCGCCCTGGAGCCTGCTGCAGAGCGCACTGCAGATCTCTGCAGCGAGCGAAGACCACGTTCACAACAGCAGTGCAACGAGACACGCACGCCTAGTAGAGCTCCTGAAGCTCTGTCTGTGGGGCAACAAGGCCGACGGCTGCTACACGTCCGTCAAGGACACGGTCAGTGGCGCGAACGCGACGCTCGCGATCGACGACAAGTTCCTGTTGGCGGACGACAGCGACAAGATCGCGCGGTTCCTCGAACAGCTCTCGCTCCGAGTGAAAGCCAATGAGAAGCAAGTGTCGGTGCAGTTCATCAACGATAACTGCGGCACGGAGCTGCTGCTGGACCTGATGCTGGCCGACCACCTCATCTCGCACAACTTCTGCCACAGCGTGACGTTCAACGTCAAAAACGAGCCAATCTACGTCTCGGATGCCACGCAGCCAGACGTGCACGAGCACATCGCGGCCATGCAGAACCCCTCTCTCGCGCCCGAGATCCAGGCGCTGGGCAAGCGTCTTGCAGAATTCGTCGAGGCCAAGCACGTGGTCACCAAGCCAGATCTCTTCTGGAGCCACTACAGCTACTACTACGAGATGCCCGAGGCCTTGGCGAGTCGCTTGCGAGACGAGGCCGCGCTCGTGATTGTCAAGGGCGACCTGAACTACCGCCGGCTGCTGGGCGACCGCATGTGGCCCGCGACGACGCCGACGGAGGTTGCGATTCCGTACTTCCCCACGGCCGTCGTGGCGCTGCGAACGCTCAAGGCGAACCCCATTGTGGGCATCGCGGCGGACGTGGAGCAGAGGCTGGAGACGGAGGACCCGCACTGGCGGTACAACGGCGTCTACGGCGTCATCCAGTGTGTGTTGTAAAGCTGGTCATTGTCAAATGTAGCCATGTTGCTTGAATCCTATGAAATAAAATATCTTGAGAGGATATGTGATAACGTAGGCTTATGTGTAGACAGGTTGGCTTTGATGGGATGAGTTGAGGGAGGGAAGAACCGTGTGTCATGATTGATGAGTGAGAGGAAACGCGAGAAGACTTGAAGATCTCGCCCGTCCTTGTGCCGAGATGGATTCATTATTTTCAAGACCACTCAATCACCACAACCTAGTGGTCAACACAAGATAGAGCGCGCGTTAGGAGAGATTCACGAGTGCGCTTCAGATGTGCTCTCGCTCGTTTTTCTCACGAGAACATCTACAATACATACATGGACCCCTTCTTGCAATCCGCCGCGGTCGGCTGTTTACATAGGTGGCGCTCTCTTGCTCTATCTCGAAAAGACATGCATGTGGGCATCACTCATAGAGTGCAATTGCCTGCTTGGGGCCATTCGAATTCGAGAAGCGGCCAACATGGTTGGATATGGCTATTCTGACAGATGGTTTGCAAGTTAAATATACAGATTGAACCAGCTACTATCCAGAAGTATACACATTTCAATGCTGTAATGACTGCCCATCTCTGATCCGACGTTATATGTATACATATATTATGTATACTTGATTTGTCAATAAAGCTATTACTAAATAGTACAAGGAGTCGAAACGGCGCGTGTTTAGATGAGCTTGCTCCTCACCTCGCCTCAAGATTGTCAACTTACCATGAGGTACTACAGTACCAACACGACTACGTAAGCGACCTTCTGTTTTTATTGCGGGTCAGATGCTCGAAGTAAACCTAGCGCACCTGACAACCTCGGAGTAGGCATCTCCTGTCACCCGAGCTCGAAGAGCCCAAGTGAGTAAGTGTTCGTTCTTCATGAAGATGTTGTGCGTGGCGTTCACGTCTCGGTCCATCCTCAGATTGCACTTCGTACACTGGAAGACCTTCTCGTGCGTGATCTTGCGATTGATTCTCCCGCATCGTGAGCACGTCTTCGTCGTGT
>JAASGT010001019.1:0-12398 GCA_023334315.1 Globisporangium alternatum | reverse complement strand
GATCTCGTACGTGTTGCCCTTACCAGATGCACCACCACCAAAGCCACTGGCGAGACGCGGCGACGGCAGCTTGCGAGCGCTCGACTTGGGCTTAGAAGCACGGATCTTGAATTTGAGCGACTTGGGTCGCGGCTTCTTCGGGTGCTTGGCCAGTGGGTTCTCGTCCTTGCGCAGCATCACGTCCTCGCGGTGCTTGTTCAGATTGCAGATGGCCGCGCGACTCACCTGGTACTCCTTGGCGAGCGTCGCCTGCTTCTCGCCCTGCTCGATGCGCGACAGGATCTCACGCCGGTCCATCTCGCGTAGGTACCGCGAGTTCTTGTTCGGGTTTGCGATGCGCTCCACAGGACCGGTGGTGGCTGTAGCCGTAGTACCATTTGACTTGGCCACTGAAGCATCAGCGTTGCTGCTCTCATCCATGCTGCCGATTCGAGACCGCGGCGTGTTGCTGGCGCTGCTCACGAGTGCCGAGAAGCTGTCGAGCGAGTCAATTGATCCGTGGCGGTCACGGAATTCCGCGTTGACGCTCAAGCTTCTCTCACGTGACCCCACGGGCAATTGGGGAACCCTGTTGCCATTTGCAGCCGTTTCCATAGTGCTGATCGGCGTCATCTCGAGCGTCCACTTATACGGGACACTGCTGTTGCCATTGAGGCTCTGCATCAGCGTGGGCGAGTGCGCCGGGAGTCCACTGTCGAAGCCGTTTCCAGCCGCATTCAGTCCACCCATTGATGCCTGAACTGTTGTTGATGCTGGGGCGCGAATGGAATTGGCCATGAGCCGACTGTTGCTGCTGTTGCCATTGCTGCTGGTGCTGAAACTTCGTGGTCGGCGGTCTCCTCCTGTTGTTGTTGCTGAACCATTTGGCATCCGCAGCATCGTTGAGATTCCCGGCAATGACGGTGGACTGTCACCTGCAACCATCCACGTGGACGCAGGTGGCGACATGGACGACGAGGGCGTGACGACAGGAGAGGAACAGGGCAATGCGGTCGAGAATGGCGACGAGCTGGACGACATCTGCAACGGCGAGCGGACCAGGAGCTGGCTCGAAGTCTGATACGGAGTGTGTTGCTGTTGTTGCTGAAGGTGCGCTTGCTGTTGTTGCTCGAGTTGCTCGTACTGGCGCTTGTTTGTTGTGCTGAAAGAGCGATCGTGCACATGTCCACTCGCTCTACCAGCTGGATACTGTTGAGCGGTGGCGCTTTGTGTGCGCTGCATGCTCGCAAGTCCATTTGCTGTGCGCGCAAGGCTTTCTTGCGCAACTTGCTGCTGTTGCTGGCGCACGTGTGTTTGTCGGCCATCTGCTGCTGGGTACGTAATGTTGCGCTGCTCGCTTGGGTACCCACTGGTTGCAGCAAGACGTTGCTGCTGGTGTTGCTGCTGGTGTTGCTGCTGCTGCTGGTGCTGCTGCTGCAAATGGAGCTGCTGCTGCAGGCGTGCGTAGGAACTGACGGTCGGGTCACTGCTGTTGTAGAACGGGTGCTGGGGTTGCGCGTGGGCCGCTGGCGACGAGTCGACCTTTTGACGCTTCATCAAATGCAGCATCTCCTTGTGTGTTATTGTTCCCTTGCTTGCTTGTGCCCGGGCGCACGGGAGAGGCGATGACGGGTTTGCGGTTGTTGGCTCGGGCGCGCGTTCACGAATGAACAGAGGACACACACGCGCAACAACCAGACAGCAAATTTGCTTGCAGGCAGGCGGGCGTGGCTTGTGAAGAGAGGGTGGTGCAAAGGAGGAAAGGGCGGCGACTGCGATGTGTGAGCGACCGCCCGTTTTCTTCGTCCTAGCGGCGGCATTTCATTTCGCAAAGTCCTTACAATTGCACCTGCTACAATAGATACCCCTGTATTCTTGTTCATATATATTGGTGGCTGAAGTTAAATTGTAAATATCTATAACCTAATACCTGTGACAATTTGTTTTTAGTGGCACTATTGTTTTTTTGGGGCGAGCGGATGATACGGCGCTAGCGACAATATTCTTTCACTCTCTTGGAGACATGCGCGGCTAGGGTTCAGTGAATTATGGAAGGAAAGTGCCTAGTCATTGTTGTAGGGAGCAAAGCAGCGCCTAACGGACGGACCTTTGGGGTTTCATGCTGAAGTTTGTATTGAAGCGGACGGTCGTTTGGTTTTGGGACGGAGACGCCCCACGGTTCAGCTGACAATTGAACAAGTCATCCCTCCTAGTCCCATTTGGCTTGTGTCACGCTTGTATTTGTGCGAAGTGGCGTCGCCTGACAGGACAGACCAGCTTGGAAGTGCCCGTTGTCGAATTTGGATTCCGCAAAAAGAAACGGCCGTTTAACGATTTCTCATATCCACACGCAGCCACTATCACCTGCTGGCTTTGAGCTGCATGACAATCTCCACAGTGTGTTCAATTGGCTGCTACGTTTAATTATGCACAACGATCCAACTGCTGCTGGCATGTGAATTGTTAAACAAGCGAATGGATATGGTCGACTTGAAATCGAAAACCCAAGAAGCAAACGTCTAGCAGAAAAGGGGGAGCTTGCATGATGAGCAACACCCTTTCTTTTTGTATGCTTAATAATGCACATCGTCAAAAGATCCCGTGACTCAGTTGATTTGTAAGCGATGTCATGCACTTTCAAAAGTGCGAAGTTTCGAAAATCAAAATCAAGTCATTTATGGGAACGTCGCACGTGTTTTTCCTATTTTTGACCTGGTTAATTACATTTCACGCGATCAAAGCGTTGTAGGGTGTAGGGCTTTATCACGTTGAAGAAAGAGAAGGCACGAGCCACTTATTTCAGGTTGTAACCTATTTTACTAATTAAAACTGAACTGTCCGTTTCACATGGCCTGGAGAAACGATTCAATTTCTTTCATTTTGCTGTCTACACTATTTATAAGTTGGCTGCTTTGCATCTCACTTGGCCATGTGCGGTACGAATTTCAAGACCTGGGATCTTGCAATTCAGTATCGGTTCTAGTGCTTTTCTTACACCAAAGAATTACATTTTAAAAGTGTAAATTACAAAAATCTTTCAAAGAATAAACTGACGATCCGCTACGACAGCACTCCCACACTTGCTATCCCACGTGTTGTCTTTATAAAGACACCTGCTAACAGTCGACCAGCCATAAGATATGCTTCTGTGTTCGTTTCAAAAAGTCCTGAAATTGCATGAAGACGCGAGCATTGTAACGTCTGAAGCCACCAACGTTACTTTTTAACGTCCCAGCAACCACCAATCCATCATTTCAAGCGCGCGAGTGGCTGCTTGCTTTGTGTGTGTAATCGTATCGTATCTTATCTTGTCAGTGAGAAACACGATGACCGTCATTTTCCCTCATCCTCAGATTGCTGATACCTCGGTACAGTATTCCTTGGTCCCTGACGAATCTGGACGGCATCGTTCAGTTGTTATATTGCACCACACCATCACATGGCCTCTAGACTGCTGGCGTGCTTTTTTCTATACCCGCCAGTCAGCCAGTATCCATTCGTAACGTAACCACACACCCTTCTTGGACGAACGAAAGGTCCAGAAATGACGGAACGTGATGAGTGCGGACTCAGTTCTACAACCTCTGGGGTCGTTCTCCCATTTATCTTGCAGCAGCGAACAGACGTTATCAGGGTATAGTGTACGAGCCCACGCCCACTCCTTTTCAGCGTTCAGATCGGGAGAAGTGAGAGGGATCCATGACGTCCAAGGTTCCGAGCGGAGCTGGCCAATGGGATCTATAGAGCTTCGGTTCCGAGCAGAGCTGTCTATCTCCAGACTGCTGCTGTTGCTAATGTGCTGAAGCGCGGCAAGTTGGAAGGACGCGCACTGGTTTGTCCCCTGCTCTGTAAACCAGGAAGACCAGGACTGTGCGCAAGCAGCCACACGCACATGAGGATTCGTGCAGTTTTGAGGACTTCATTGTGTAAATAGAGCGCAATGAGGTACATCTAGAAGTGGTTGCCTTATTACACTTTAGGCTTCAAGTGAGCAAGGCTAGCTCCGCTTGCAAAGCTCGCTGGTGTGTGGCTGTTGGCGCTATCGTCTTGACCGTTTGTCGAGTAGCTCAACGTGCGACTGACATGCTGCCATACTGTGTGGTGAAAGCGTGTTTCTATGCAGCGTCGTGCAACTAGACGCTGCATAAAAACACGCAAAGCTCATCAAGAAGTCGTTATCAATGGCGATGTGCTGGACGAAATGCATCATCGACAGCTGAATCGGAAAACTGTACCATAAACGACGAATGAAGAAGAAATCACCAGCTGTCTCACACGGTACATGGATACTGGTTCCTATGATAACATCAAACTGCTATAATCGCATTATGCCATTTTTCAACAGTTTTTCGCTCGCGCTCACCTTATCACACTGTTACCAACTGGCTGAGCTTTTTCAAATATACCGGCTCCCTCCTCATTCTCACTGCCAAGATCTCCGACCACATGCTTGCTATTTGGGAACCAACGTCAACAATCCGACTCACACGCTCGTCCAGGCGATCGTTTCCGTCGTTGAATGCTGCGAAAGCATCTGGATCTGCCTCGTTCGAATCATCATTGCTTGCCAGACGAAGTCTCTCCTTATGGCCTTATGCGTCGAGCATCAAGAACGTATGCGAACTTGCATGCCGCACACGTTCCATCAACACACTTTCGATTACTGTGCTGTTTGGGCTTCGTTCTATCGAGACGGGCATGCATTGGCTCATAGTCAATCCAAGGTCGAAAATGACGTTCGACAAGCGCTCGGAGCATGATGCTACCCCCATCAATTGACATTGAGAGACGACAATAAAGCGTGCCCGTGGCAACTCGGTCGGAGGGCTGAATCACGATACATTTTGGCTGACGTTGGAGCTGCCAACTTCAGAGGCACTGCTCGTGGCAGCGAGCGATGCGAAGTGCCAGTGTCGAGCTGTTATCGTGAGCAATTTCGCTTACCCTTTTGTTAGTCGCTTGTCACCAAGAGTTTAACATTACATTCCTCGTGCAAGCCAAAAGTGCTGGATGGAATCTTATGTATCACTGCTTGTCTGAGATTCTAAAGAAAGAGGTCCATTCAAAACGATCATCCATTCAATACTGAAAGCGCACAGTTTGTACTTGTTTGCTGTTTGAAAGAGCCATAATAGATATAAGACGAGTACACATGCGTGCTGGTTCTAAAGCTTCAACGCTCTTTGACCAGTGATCACGATCGTTGCACGCCTCCCCACAAAGCACACACTTGCCAAGCGCATCAGCGCACAAGCGAACAGAGCTCTCGTACACACCCGCACCACGTTTACGCGTTTGTTGCTGTCTCTTTGCATCTGTGGTTTGTTGTTTGTCGGATTGCTTTTGGCAATTTTGCACAGTGTCAGTAGCGTGCTTGTTTGCTTGTCAACGGCGCGTGTACGCGTGCGCAAGGCTTATTCACAACAGGGTGCTTGCTTGCTCTGTTGTCGGTCGCAGTCCGCCCTCTGTTGCGTTGTTCACTACCTACCCGACTACATCACCATGGACCCTGGCATTTCTTCTCAAACGAACAGACCGCCCATTTCAAAACGTCTTCCAAAAAATCTCGAGAGCAAGCAAACACAAACAAGCGAGGACGGTGACCTATAGGTTGGGTTTTAATTTCAAGCGCTTGATGGATGAACCACAGCATCGTGAAGGTATATGAGGAGTCCTCTCTGCCCATCGTGTACGCTTGTTGCTCCGACTTAGATTAACTGGATGCCGTCGGACGTGAGCACAGATCCTATCGAATAGGAGCAGCGTGTCCGAGTGCGTCATACACAGAGACATGGCTTCCTGCTGAGCCGTCAGGTCGTTAACGAGACGCGCTTCCCTTGCACAAAATGAATCCGCTGACACGAGCGCTGCCCGTGACAAACGCAGGTTGACTCGGCAGCAGGCGCGCTGAAGCCATGTAGCGTCGATCAGCGCCATGAATATCACATAAACACAGCAAACGAACGATCGCGGACGACTGTATGATCGACAAGAGCGCGTTCTCCGAGACACGATTTCACATACTGCAGTCTGACGTCAAAATTCAGTCGACGATTGGCTCGAGTCGAGGCACATTCGCGGGATCAGGCAGGATTCCGCTAGCCCATGAGCGTTGGGTGGTTTGCCAATTATTCAGCATCAGCCACAGCGGCGTGGTCAGCACAAGCAGAAGTCGACGCACACGTCCAACTGCAGGACGCCGCTGAAGATGAACATTGCTGTTGAAATAAATGATGTTGATGCTGATGAACTCCGTCGAGACGAATTCGTATCTCTTAGCCACAGTCGCTCTTGCAGCGACTGGGCCACGGACGACGTGCACGCTGGCGTGTAGACGCTCACGAGCACTCGGAGACACTGATCTGTTTTGCGACTTGCTACACAGATGGTGTGTGCGCTGAGATACTGCACATGGGCTTGTTGCCAGTTCGACACCATTCGTAGCTCACTTGAAGATGCTGTTCATAGACTCAATCAGTGTGCAGCGCGGTTGGGTGGCTTGATGGCTGGCAAATGCGAACGCGAGAAAACTTCCACGCGCTCGAGTCGCTTGAGAAGCTGCCTTTGGGTTTGTAGATGATTGCCTTGGCTCTGTTGACGACAAGCTCGTCGTGCTCTCGCTCGCCTTGCTGCTCCAATGGATCTCACGTCGTTGTGTCCGACTCGCGCGTGTTACGAGTGACTGGCACTATGGACGTGCAGTCGCTATTATCTTGGGCATCGGTGGTGGCACGTCCGGGCTGCGTGGTGCTGATGGTGGTCGAGGTTCGTGTCGAGCAGGGCTTGCGCAGCGTCTTCTGCATGAGCGAGCGAGTGAGTGAGTGGCTTGCTCTGTCGTTTGTTGTGTTCGTTGCGTTCGTGTGCTTTCTGTGGCGGTTCTGTTTCACTGTTAACGAGCAACGTGTCCTGTTTTGTCCACCTCGGTCCTCAAACACTGATGTATTATTGTCCCACACTAAAAAAGAAGTGACAAAACTTGGTGCAACTTGTTTGCTGGAATTGCCAGTCTAGGCATATTTTGTGACGTTTTTCTGGGGTCCAGCCTGTTGTCCAACCCGCCTGTGCATCGTCAGATATGCCATTCCCAGTACTGCAAGAAGACAGAAAGACGCAGTGGTTCAAGCGAACGCGCAGCTCGTCATTCCCCCGGAGCTCTCGAGCTAACACGCGCGAACAGTACCTACACGGACGGAACGCCATTGCGCCAGACGGACGCGGCCGCTCGACTGTTTGTGAGGCGCTTGAGGCGTGTTCACAGGCGGTCGGCACGTGAAGGCCAACTCGAGGCAAGCTATGTTAAGCAGCAGTACCAGTACCAGCAACGCACAAGAGCGCAACCGTAAGAGCAGAATGCATCTGTTGCTAGACAAGCTTCACGAGTCGATCCACTCTACCACGCTACCGCTCGCGATCGTGTGCACAGGACCTCTCGCGACGGACCAGCTCTAAAGTAATGATCGGCGAACGAGATCTATCAGTTCAACACGCTTCCAAAGTCCACAGACGCACCTGCCTGTCAACCAAGCTGTCGAACGTCATTCCAGATCTGCGAGTATCAAGATGTGACGCTCGTGGACGCGCACATGAATCGACGAATGGTGTTGCACACGTTCGCTGGCGAAAGGGCTGTCGGTTGCATACGAAAGAAGAGATCTAGCGAGACTTGGAACTCGAACAACGCGCTGCTTCGTGACACAATCTTCGAGTCTTCAGCGACTTCATGGTGTGTGATCGAAGACGTGCATTTACAATAACGTGGGGAAAGCGATATGTCAGTGGACGCTGAGGTTCACGTTGTTCATGTCGTTATAAACGAAGAAGCCTGCGAGTTCTTAGCGATATGTATTCGGCCTGATGTGCAACAAGCACACGTGCCCCCGACTCTGCTTGAGGCCGCGTCGGATTCGCTTAGTAGTAGCTTCAAAGTACTTTGATGCTTTCTGTTTGTTCAGTTGTGCAGGATTCTCGCACGCGTTGGTCGAGAGTGGACTCGCAGAAAAGATCGTCAGCTATCGCCCACCCTGACTTTCGGAATTCGGTCACAGCCATTTTCATATCATTCCAACTGCTCGGACCTTCTCTGTGCTTTGTAGAACAAGTCGAGAACGAGCCACAGAACGATGACGAACTTGATACATGCTTGAGGGGAGAGGTCGGAGAGGGTGTTCGTCACGATGTTTCGATGAATTTCTGAGACTTCCAGAGCAAGGAGGTCGAAGATGCGAAGCTCTTGAAAGTCCACCACACACACACGAAGACATGGTTGGTTGGCGTGTGCTACTAAGTGACGTGCACTCAAGCTTTTCAGTTGAGGAGCCAGCCATTCTTCAGTCAGGATCCGTAAGTCCTCGCTCGAGTATCGAAGCAGCCGGATATTCGATCGAATGCGAACCATATTCTGCCACGTAAGGACGTTGTTTTTGGCTGGATCGCAATGCCTACGAGAAGCACGTTCTGACCTTCCAAGTGACTGGACATATACGTTCAGGTCTGTCTCAGAAGCTGTATATACTCTCATGACTTCAGCATCATATCGAGCAGCTAAGGTTCGTCCCAACGCTTGCTCGCTGATCATACTGCAAGATGGCCAACACGTCGACTTGAGGCTACGCAAATCATGTCGATACAGGATTTAGGCATTGCTCGCTTCAGTACGACCATGTTCTGGGTGCGAAATCAATCCGTCAGCACATCTGAATTTGCGTCGTGCTCAAGGTCTTTGTATGAAGCAATAGATGAATTGAAGAAAAAAATCTCAGGTCGTTATCCACGCTCTTAATGGATTCAATTCTTTAGGAGACAGATGTGGCTGCTGAGCTTGAGAAACACAAATTCCTCCGGACGTCGCAGCTGAGTATGATTCGACCTCGTGCTATGCCGCTCTCGAGTCCACTACGTGGCTACATTCTGGGCGTGCGGAGAATTTGAAGCAACTAGTTGATCGCACGCCGACGTAAAGCGCGCAGCTGGCTGCTGTCCGTTCTCACAGCGGACCACTAAATCTCGGTCTTCACCTCGCCAATCTTGTACAACTGAAGACACCCAATCCGCCCAGCGTGGTATCGATTGCCTTCGACTGTCGTGGCGGCGGGTCTCTGGCGCGCGACGAAAGTGCACTGGCGATGCGGGCAACAAAGTCAGATGAAGCGCGCGCGCCACCGTTGCTGGTGTTGTTGTCGTTGGAGCTTGTGGACGGATCCAAACAGGTGCATTGTAATCGGCTCAGGCGCTGTTGTCGCTTTCTGGTCATGGTGATGCTTTCCACGACCGGGTAAATCGGCCGAGCCGACTTCCAAGATACGCTTGTCGCCGTCGCCGCTGTACGCGTCGGCTGCTAAGTCGGACGTCTTACGTGATCAATCGCGTGACGCACACTCGGCTCGCCACGTCTCATCATCATCACCACGTCCGCCTGCATCCAGTTGCCGCATCCAGTTGCTGCATTCGACGCGTCACGGCTTGGTCCGCACTGCTCGAACGATACACGTCGTGGCTTGGTCTGCACTGCTCGAATGATACGCGTCGTGTCTCAATTCTCTCCTTTCTAACGCTGTCTGTTCGAGCAACGGTTGCTGCTGCTGTCGCATGTCACTCCGCCGCGAAGGCGCTGTTGCGAGGTCGTGATGGCAGCGAGACCAGCGATAGACATCCGACCTCGCACGCTCTCGTTCCTTCTCTTTCCTTGTACTTGGTAGGCTCTTGCGAGAGCGACACCCGCAGGTGAAAACGGGTGGGTCGAACGGGTTTGTTTCACGGGTCTTCTCTTTGCTCGACCTAGAGGTTTTACATATTCGGTGCGACCACCGAGATAACGGGTTTCCAACCCATTCAATCCGACCCAACCCGCTTGCTGCTTCTCTCACTGTCATCTCGTGCGGATCACATAACAAGAACACCCCACAAAGACAGATTCACAACAGGCAGTCGTTCGCTGCGACTCCTCTCCTGCGTCCCTGACACAACGACAGCCACCGCAAACAGTATGGATCGCCTCAGCAGCACAACTAGCAGCAGCAGTACTCACAGCCAGCAGCATGGCGACGCGACGGCGCAGAGAGGAGCGACAGTCGTGCACGAATCCCGATTACAAACGGTCGCGTCGCCGCACGTCCCACGTAAAGAGCTTCACGCTGCGCGACGAGGAGCAGGCGAGGCTACGCATGGGACAGAGGCCAGAGGGCACCACGAAACGACCCACACACGTTACGGTGCCTCGATTCGGCTTGCGCCGTCACTGGCGTCTTCGCGTGCTGCCCCGGCCAAGGCCATCCACGAGCATCAGGATTCGAGCGCCATAAAGACACCAGATCGAGGAGTACAACGTGGTAATGGGCAGGATCGTCAGTGGGGTTCTGCACCACGCCACGTCGGGCTAGTGAGGCCCAGTGAGCTGCAGCAAAACCACCAGTCGCCACCGGATATTGCATTGTCTCCAGGTCTTAGTAGCCGAGCGAATTCGAACGACGAGTTGGAGGACGATGATGGGGATGCAGACCAGTCGAGTTCCATCTCAAGTTCCACTTCTGCGTCAGTACACGACCGTCCAATGGCCCGTGGGAACAACGGCATAACCGAGAGTGTCAACAGCAACAAAAGCAACAGCAGGACCAGCAGTATCAGCAAAGAGTCGCGGTACCTGCGCGAGATGGACCGGCGTGACATCCTCCAGCGCATCCGCCAGGGCGAGAAGCAGTCAGCGCTCGCCAAGGAGTACAACATCAGCCGCTCGGCCGTGTGCAACTTGAACAAGAAGCGCGACACCGTGCTCGCGCGCAAGTGCGACAACCCGCTCGCCAAGCACCCGAAGCTCAACCGACGCGCAGCGTCGAAAGCCACGACCACTACCTCTGCCCCACCAGCCGCGAACACTGACACACACGTGCACAGTCAAGATGCATCCCCAGTGGTGTCTGTTGCTGGTGGTGGCATGGTTGGGAGGTTTGATGCCCACTCTGTGACTCAACAACTACCACATGGAGGGCTGCGCCAGCTCAAGTTGACCCACCGCGCAGTCGCGCTTCTGCTCTCGAGAGTTCAAGATCGTGCGACGTCCGAGAGAGACTTCCGACGCTGCGCAGATCGTCTCATGCGGTTGGTACTCGAGGAGGCGATGGCGCTCGTGCAGCTACGAGTGGTGGGGATCAGCAACAGCAAGGATACCAACGCGACAAACTCAGGCGTGGTCACTTCGCACTCGACGTGCGCATTATCGCTTGAGCAGGACAACTGTCCGATGCTGGATCTATTGAATCTACTTGAACCAGATCTGTCCACCGGGTACGTTCGCATCAGTGGCACCACTCAGAGCCGCTCTCCACCAGCGACAACGCCACTCATTGTAGCGAACCTCAGCGAGTCGAATGGCGCTCATTCACAGAGTCGGAGGCTGTTAGCCACGATTCTCCAGGCGCACCTCCCACGAGATCTCAACCAGTACAACGTGTTGCTGCTCGACACGGTCGTAAACTCTGGTGAGGCAGTCTGCTGTGCGATTGAGAGAGTGTTGACGCAGTTGGGCGGCGTCGAGAAGCGCATTTCGGTCGTCACGCTCTTCATTGCGATCGAGGCAGTGAAGGAAGTAGGTTACCGGTACCCAGATGTGTGCATCGTGACAGCTGATGCGGTTTTGTCCCGGAGCCAGGACGTCGAGCATGTTGCAAGGAGTAACGCATTTCGGCAGCGGTTGACGAGCCTCATGTAAAATTCTATCCAATATGCGTGCTTGCCTTGATGTTTTGCACTCTTTCCTTCTCCAACGTCGAGTGGTCACACGTTTTCAAGCATGGCATTGGTATGAGCTGACATTGGGAAATTGTTGAGCAAGTATTACACTCGCGGATACTTCGATCAACATCAGTTGAGAGTTGCAGTTGGTGATATGAGAATCAAAGTCGCAGTCGCAGTTGTTCCCAGTGCAACCAGGTCAAGCTGATTTGCATGTTGCGCTTTTGTATAGTTTAACCAAGCGATGAAGATCACCCACGTCTGACTCAAGGTCCGCATGGTGGCGGCTCCATGGCGGCAAAGAGAGAAGGGCAGACCAACAGCAAGTAGCAGACACACTTCGTTACAGAGACGAACATATCGCTACACCCGGGCCTTATGAACGCCCATTTACGCGATCCAACCCACTCGTGGAGTCAAGCAAGGCGACCCGCTCTCCCCCCTGTTGTTCATCCTCGCACTCGAGCCTCTATGCTGTGCCATCCGAGCCAACGGGACCGCGGGACTCCACCTGCCGGGACTCCCGACAGCGACGGGGATGTACTTCGCTGACGACGCGACGCTCCTGTCCGACTCGCTCTCCGGTGCAGCGCAACAACTCGAGATCGTCCAGCTGTACTGCACAAGCTCTGGCGCCAGGCTCAACATCGGTAAGACGACAATCCTACCGCTCAACCGCAGCCAGACTCGCCACG
>JAASGT010001018.1:0-12403 GCA_023334315.1 Globisporangium alternatum | reverse complement strand
TTGACATGCTGGTACTTTGGTTTCTCATGGTAACTTGGCGATCTTCTGAGGCGCTCAAACGTGGTGGTCGATTTGTAAGGTGCATACTGTGTCCGATTTTTCACTATCGATGTTTCAAGTTTGCGCTTTGGTCGAACGTTGTCTAAAAGTGTCAAGAGAGGACTACCTACTACTTCGACCTCCTTGTGTTAGTATGCTCTTCATCATTTGCACTTCTGCATCTCATTCATGTTGTGATACATACACGTGCAAGCCAATCGATTTTAAATATTCAAGATCTCGTAGTGATTCTGGAGAAGACTCACTCGTGAAACTGATCATGAGGCAGTCAGGACAAGAAATCATCGTAAGACTCTCAATTACAGCGAATTACTTCTGACAGGATTCAAATTGTAGGCGTCCTTGTCTGGACAGTCAATCTCGTTGGCCGCGCACGGTGTCAGCAGATTTTTTGAAAGCGGATACACATGATCTCCGATTTCGTAGAGGACCATTGGAAGCTGTTCAATAGTCTAAGAAAGGGAAGATTGCTTGTAAGCCACCGAATCGTTGACTCTGCATAGGTAAAGCACCAACACATACGGCAGGTAGCGTCGCACATCGACACCAAAATATTGGTAGCTGTTGCTAAAGAAATGCTGATGGCTCGGATCTCTGCGGTTGCTCTTGCCTAATGTTTTACTGCAGCAAAGCCATTCATCGACGCATCCCACAGCACCGTTGAGCACAGCATAAGCACTGAGGGCGCCGAATTTGATTATTGGCTGGGCGATCGCGGTATCTGTGGTCGAAGATTCAATCGATAGTGCAGAATATTGGTAAATAATATCGTTGTAACAGTAACACAACACAAATGATAAGAAGCACTTGAACCCCCTGTTTTGCGGTGTATGTCGTGGTGTAAGCTCCAGAGAAAAAGCGAACTGTTGCTCAGCATAAGTGTGGGGTCGATTTTCGGTAATTAAATGGGAGTGCAGCGCTGAGCAGCACAAGTAAGCGCTCAAACGAGCGAGACCGCATGCAACAGTACCGCTCGAATTGGCTCTCGAGAGACGACACGGACGACTCTCTGCCCAACGCCATTTTGGCTCTTTTTGTCTTCTTCTGCCTCTGGAGGCGAGGTTCCATGGCCTCTTGTACGAACAGCGACATCGCCACTGCAGGTAGCCACTTGCGCTGTATAGTAGCTTCGTTTGCTTTTGAGTTTGCTCACATTATTTCAGGATGTTGAGTTATCACAAAGAGATTGCCAAGTTGAATTGTATCAATTGAGCAAAATACTTTATCTTTTTTAGCTATATACGTAATATAAAAATCTCATGGTACTTTTCCAGTAGTAATTTTTGCTTTGTTATGACTACCGGAAATGTAATTATTCCTCTGTCATCTTTAAGCCGAAAAAGCTCCAATTTGCCGTAATCTATTTTTATATTCCCCGCTGCTTTGGTTTTGAACGCGCGCCAAAACAACTACGCGAACGAACGAGTGACGCGAGAGAGACGAGCAAGCGCAGCAGCACGCACAAGCGCAGCGCACGACCGCAAGCAGCCCCTGTGACACAGAGATAATTAGCAGAAGATGGTGGTTAAGGTGGACGACACAGTGATGGCGTACCACGGCGTGATGATCTACGACGCCAAGGTGCTCAAGATCGACCACGGGCAGGGCGTGCAGAGCGACAAGAACAGCACCAAGGGCTCGGGCGCGTCCATGTACTACGTGCACTACCAGGGCTGGCACAAGAAGTGGGACGAGTGGATTGCGCACGACCGCGTGCTCGAGGACACGCCGGCGAACCGCGAGCTGCAGAAGAGCGCGAAGGTCGAGTTCGACGCGATGAAGAAGGCCAAGTCCGCCATGGCAAAGAAGAAGAAGATCAGCACGGCTGGCATCGACCCGAGCGCGTCCAAGAAGTCGCCGTTCAAGAAGATGAAGCGCGACGTTGAGAATGACACGGAGGAGCTTTCCATGGACGCGCAGGATGAGAGCGAGCGGGTGGGCCACGGCCCGGCGGCCAAGCAGATTTCGATCCAGATGCCCTTCTCGCTCAAGAAGCAGCTCGTGGAGGACTGGAAGCACGTGACCCACGAGCCGTACCGCCTCGTGACGCTGCCGCGCAAGCCCACGGTCAGCCAGATCATCAAGAACTACCTCGAGTTCAAAAAGTCCAAGCTCAAGGAAGGCGAACCGGCCGACGACAAGGAATACAAGAACCTCGAGGGCATCATGGACGGCATCCAGTCGTATTTTGACCGTGCGCTCGGCTCGATCCTACTATACCGCATGGAGCGCAAGCAGTACCACGACATCAAGCTCAAGCACGCGGACACACAACTCTCGGACATCTACGGCGCCGAGCATTTGATCCGCCTCTTTGGTACGTCAGCACTTTGCTTATTGAGCTCTCGTCATTAGTTTCTCTCATTAATGTTCTATTGCCTTGCTTTATGATGATACAGTGCGCCTGCCGATCCTGTTGGGCGGCGCGAACCTGCCGGCGCGCGAGATCGCGTCGATCCAGAGCCGCCTCAACGACTTCCTCAAATACATTCAGAAGAACTCGGCCGCGTGGTTTCTCTCCGAGTACGAGCTCGCGACCGACAAGTACGTCGAGCAGGCACTCAACCAGAAAGCAGCATCCACAGCAGCATCCTCATAGAAGAATCACAGCGCAGTACATATGGTGACCGCCGTCTCGACAAGGTGCCGTTATAGGAAATTGGCTTACTGGTTGAGGAGAAATGGTTGGTGGAGAAGCGAAGATGCATTGGGTAGCTCACATTTTTCCTCTTTGGTTGCACAGCTTCATTAACATAACAGAAATTGGTTGGATGCCACACATACCAGTGGTCAAGATGTCAAATGCATGCACGGCTGAGGCATCCAGTGACCTCTTTCTCCGTAATCACTGGTCTGAGTCACATCACCATTCACTCGATTCTTCTGCACAAGTCTTTCGGTCTTTTTCACATGCCTCTCGCGATCTCTAAACGAACGCCAGGTTGTTGTTGTTGCTGGTGGTGGTCTCTTGGCTCGGCGCTCGCTCAGCGTTGGTAACGGTAGCGTGTGAGGACGGTCCAGTCGTCTGCGATCCAGTATCAGCAGCAGTAGAGTTTGCTCTCGAGGCCATCGCGACTCGAGCTTGCTGTTCGCGGCTTGCTGCTGAAGTGCTCGGTAGCGGCTGCAGCGACTGCGACAGCGCATGCAGAGACGGTGGGAGGTGTGGGAGTGCAAACGGAGCCTGCTGTGAAGGGACAGCTGCTGAAAAAGTGTTGCCGTTGCCGCTTGTCGTACCGATGGGTCTACTGGCACCACCACCATTTCCACCATTTGTGCTGCGAACGATGGGGCTCGTGGCGAGATGCTGTGGGTACATGGGTAACAGTCCACCGGATCGGAATGCGCTTGCTGTGCTGTTGCTGTTAGAAGTCGTCGCAGGAGAAGGTCGCGCAGGCCCACTAATTGATGCAAACGACGCTTCCGGAGATGGAGACGAGAAGAACCGGAAGCCGCTCGGCTCGGAGAGCGACGAGCGCATGTCGTCCCTGCTATGAGAGTTGAGACCAGGAGGCGACAGTGACGGAGGAACTCGGATCGAATCTATAGGCGGCACCTGGAAAGCTTGCCCTGTGGCTGTGGCTGACGGCAAAGCGCTTGGGAACCTGCTCTGCTGCTGCTGCTCGGGCTGTCTGGCAATCGCACCGTTCAGTGGCCGACTGAGGTCGTAATTGTGTTGTTGCTGTTGCTGAACCTGTTGCTGCTGGTGGAGCTCTTCTTGGTGGTAGTACTCGTGGCGCTGCTGGCACGTGCTGTTGTCATCGTAATGGCGCTGCTGGCGCTGCGAATGGTGGTCGTAGTCCGACACCGACCTGGAGCTGTGGGTGCCGTCGTCGTCATCACTAACATTGCCCGAGCTGTTGTTCGACGAGTACTGACTGCCCCCGCTCTTGCGACTCTTCTTGGTCTCGTAGCGCTTGCGGCAGCGCTCGCGCTCCTTGATACGCTGCTCCTCGCTCGCATTTTCGCGCCGCCGCTTGCTGCGCTCGGCTTCGCGTTTCCGCTGGTCCTCAGTGGCGTTGCGCCGCCTCTCACGACTCCGGAGCTGCTCTTTCTGTCGCGATTCTTCGGATGCTTGTTCCCGTCGCTTACGGCTGCGCACCGACTCCTCCTGGCGTTTTTTCTTGCGCTTCCGGCGGTCGTAATCTGCCTGCCGCTGCACGGGTGTGAGGTTATCCCGGCGCTTCTTGCTGCGCACCGCCTCAAGGTGACGCTCCGCTGATGATGCCTTCAGACGCCGCAGCCGACTCCGATTCGCCTCGGCCATGCGCTGCTGCATATTGCGAGCCGCGTTCTCGTTTCGCGTGTGCGTGTTATTATTCGGCTGCTGTTGTGCTGCGGACGGGGTCTCTGTAAGAGATGCGTCGACAAGATCAACGACAGTCTCACCTTCAACGCCGCCATCTCCACTGGTACGCCCATGAACAGCAACACCGGGCACTGCGTGCGAATTCTGACTCGTGTGAGGCACCGCTGGGGCTCGATGGTGCGCCTGAGAGTGAGATGACGACGACGTGATTGCGCCCATCAACAAATTCCCCGCTGTGCCGTGCATATTCAAAAGCGCGCCACTTTGCACCGCAGGGAGCTTGTGGAGGAACTCGTCGTAGGCGCGCTCGTGCACCTGACGCAGGTGCAGAAACGCCTGGCCACGACCAAGCTCGCTCAGTTCAAAGACCTGCGTCAGGTCGGCTTTGCCGTCACTGCATCTGTATTAAATAAACATACAAGACAGTGTTGATTAGCCACTTAGCAACAGAATTAGGAAAAAGAGGCACGGCTTCTATGAGGTGCTTACAGGCGGCAGGACCAGCACTCGCGCTCTGAGATCTCGCTCCACTTGTTGTCCTGCATGGAGATCTAGTATACACACACATCGATAGATAACTCAGTGAGTTATTAGCCCGTAGGCTTGGTGTCTAAAGCAGTAAAGCGTTGATTACTTACCATGCGCTTCTCGGTGGACTTGAGCTGGCCGAACCAGTTGTTGGCGTCTTTCTTGCGGCGCGGGCCGAAGCGCACGCGCGAGTTCTCCTCCTCCGAGTACCCATTGAAGCGGTAGAGCAGGTTCTTCAGGTGGCAGCTCTTAAAGTGCGTCACAAAATACCTACAGTTCATTCAAATCACATACATACATACACAAGACAGTGGTGGTTAGTGCCATCGAACGGGCATGACCACTTGCTGATGGAGTGATAAGCACAGGTAGACAGACAGGCACGGACGTACCGCGGATGACGCAAAAAGTCGAAGAAAAAGTTCTCGTTGCACTCCTCGCAGCGAATGAAGTTGGCTTTCACGAGCTCAAAGTGCTCCTCCATGCGCAGGTAGCGCCATGGCATGGTTGTTCGTCGCTTTTGATCTGTTTGGTTGTGTGTCTTGACTGCTCAGTCACACGACAGAGCGTGCGTGTGTCGCTAGTGCTTAGTGAGGAGAAACAGAAGTGCTCGGTGGCGTCACGTACAATGAGCTGCTCGCCTGCCGCTTGGTGTTACGAGTGTAGTCGTCGTGCGAGTTGCTCTCTCGTTCTGCGTGGCGGTGCTGTTTTTCTTTTTCGTTGATGTTAACTGCGCGTGAATGCAGTCACGATTTCCTTCCAGAATCGATCCTATCATATCTAATACAAGATTGCATTTGATGCGTATTGTTTACGAGGTTGTGAGCATTTTTCAACAAATAAAGTGGTTTTCACTATATGAGGAGCGCTAACGTGCGCTTCAACAAAAAGTCTAGTCTAATAACCTGTGAAAAACGGTGCGAAATGATTCTCATACTACAATTGCAGACTTGCGAAAGTTTAAAACTGTACAAAAATATACACTGCAATTATAAATATTGACAATTGTATCATTTATCCAAGGGGAAGAGGTGAACCCAATCTGGAAGTCTCCGATTGGTGATGGTGATGCGGCAGAATGCTGGCGCTCGTACTCCCTCGCTGCGCTCCATGCATCCCCGAGGCCAACGACTGCTGTTGAGCGAGCTTCCGCGCGTCGGAGCGCAGCAGTGCGTGCTCCAGCACCGTGTACGCCTCGCGCTGGATGAGCTGCGTGCCCTGCAGCCGCTGGATGAGCTCGAGCTCCGTCTGCTCCATCTCCTCGACGCGCCGCTGGTGCGCGCGGATCTTGCGCTCCTCGTCGATCACCTTCTTCATCAGCCGCAATGCTACGCCCTGGTCCTGCGCATGGCGCTCGCTCTGTTTCTTGCGCTTGAGCGCCTCCTCCTGGCGCCGGATGCTCTCGCGCTTCTCGCGCGCGCGCTCGACCTCCTCGAGCTGCAGCCGCTCGCGCTCGGCCTTGAGCCGCCGGCTCTCGCTCTTGACGAGCTCCACATCCTGGTACTTCTTCGAGATGACTTGGATCGCCGCGTGCTTTTTCTTCACAACCGACTCCTTTTTGAGAAAGTGCTGCTTCTTCTGCACCGAGCGCGTCGCCTGCTCGCGCTGCAGCGCCTGGAGACTCTTCTGCTCCTGTTTCTTTACGTTCGCCTCGCGAATCTGCAGGATCTCCTGCGCGCGGTCCTTCGTCTGCACGATCTTCTTCCACGCCTTGGACTCTTCTTGCTGTATGCGTAGGATAATGACAACATGGTTGGCGACAACTATTACGTGGTCTGCAATGTTATTACTAGAGTATGCCAGAAAGCGTGGTGTACCTGGAGAAGCAGGATGCGGTTTTGCAGAAGCTTGAGGTCGCACTCTGCCTGCTTGCGCTTCGACTGTGGTATTCACAGTAGGAGACCCAGTCAAACCTCCAGCTATTGATCAAGTCATCCAACATCCACACACAACTGGGATTCGTACTTCGAGTAGCCGGCTGCGCACGATAGGGATGCTGGCGGCTGACCGAGCGCGCTTGTTCTTGAGCGCGCTCATGCTACTGCCGTTGCTGCTCTTGCCTCTGTGGTGTGTGGAGCTGGCGAGCAGTTTGCGCCAGATGCTGTGCACAGCCTCTTTTGGCACGTACTCTTCGCGGATTTCGTTGAGTAGCTGCACGAGCGAGAGCGCGTTCGTGTCGCGTGGGAGCTGCAACAGCTCCGCCTTGAGTTCATCTACCGAAATCCTAATAGCAACAACGAGGAGCTTTCAGTATGCACACACAACACGCAGACTACTGCACAGCAGAACACTCACTCGTCGCCGCTCGCAGGCGTCATCTTGGACAGAATCGCCAAGACCGACTCGGTGAAGAGCGCTTGCTTGCTACCGAGACCGCTGGTAGTACCGCCGCACTCGTCCTGCTCGTCGTCGCTCAGCAAGTGCGCGAGCTCACGCGCGTCGGCCTCCTCCTCTTCCTCGCCCTCCTCGTGCGCCTCATCTGCTGCATCAGCATGGAGCTGCTGCTGCCGGTAGTGCGCGCCCATCGTCATGTTTGTGCTCTATCTCACTCGCTTGTTCTCAATACGTCAAGCGCTAATACTTATCGCGGAATCACTGGCCATCTTGAAAAGGCACACTCGTGCTTGTGATTGGCATCGTGCGGCTATTTTTAGAGCTCGTGCTCAGCTGCTGCTTTTGCTCGCGGTCCACGCAATAGCTGCCGACAACCTTCTTGTCGTACTCGCCGTTCTCGGTGCGCGCGCGCTCCACCACCACACCCAGTAGCTCGTCGCCGCAGAGCTCTGTTGCCATTTCGATTCGTTTTTGCGTCACCAAAACAATTGCGCAGACTTTGTACTCATTATTATCATGCGGATATTTACGTGCGCTTAAATCTGTAACAAATGACCTTTATGTCAAGTCAAATAGAAACATATTTCAAAAGTAGACATATTTAAAGTATTTGAATCACAATAACTCACAAGCCGTGTCAACTTGTTTTGGCACAAGACTTAGTCGCTCACATACATCCGCAACTTGGTTGGCCATCACTATTTGACTGGAAGCCGCATCAATCGCATTCACAACGAGCAGCTAGGAGCATGGCGCCGCGTAAAGGAGGCGGCAGCGGCGGCTCGGGTGGCAAGAAGAAGGGCGCGAAGAAGCGCAAGAGCAACGTCTGGGATGACTACACGGCGCCCGCGAAGGGCGCTGGCCGCGGCGGCGGCGTGGACGAGGACGGGCAGCCGCAGAAGAAGGCGAAGCGCGAGTCGAAGGAGTCCATGTTTGGCCAGTGGAAGAAGCACAAGCAGCAGTTCAACAACAAGAAGAAATCGTTCAACAGCACCGTGGACCAGAAGAAGCACGCGCAGCGCGAGCAGTACCTGGCGCTCAAGCAGCAGCATGCCGACAAGCTCTACGAAGGTGCAGAGCTGAGTGGACGCCTGACCAAGAGCCAGCGGAAGAAGAGCAGAACACAGAACGGCGCTGCCGAGAGCGACGAAGACGATGCAAACAACAGCGAGAACGACAGTAGCAACAGCGACGAGAGCGACGGCGACGAGCTCATGGTCACGAAGAAGAAGAAACGCAGCTCCGTGTTCGACCAGTTCGTGCAGACGTTCCAGCCAGCGGCGCGTGGCCGACTCTACGAAGACGAAGAGGACGGCGAAGACAATGAGGAGGATGAGTACGAGGAGGTGCTCGTGAACGAGGACGGCGAGGAGATCGACGAAGACGGCAACGTGATCGATCGGGATGATGAGGACGACGCGACTGAACAGGAAGAACTCGATGATGATGACGAGAACGAGACGCAGGTGGACGACGACGAGGAGGACAAACAGGAAGAAGAGGCAGACGACAAGGAACAGCTCGAGCTTGCGCAGGACCAGGATCCATATCGTCGCCGTTACCTGTTGACGGACTTTGACGAGCGCGACGCACATAAGTTCGACGAGCTACCAAAGAAGTTTGCGCCGCTGGCGCCGCAGAACGAACAGGGTCAGGTGATCCACTACGCGTCACCGTCAGAGTACAGCGTCTCGTATCGCAATGGCTCGATTACCGACGAGCAAGTCGCACCGGTGAGCAGCAAGCTGTACGTGCGCTCGCGCCTACTGGACGCGTGGAAGGCTAAGGAGCTGGACCCGGAGACGCTCTGGACGCCCAAGTCGCTTGAATATTCGCTCTTCCACCAGTTCTCGTCGTACAAGGACGTATTCTACGCGGCGCAGACGCACGAGAGCACCGAGACGCTGCGCCGCCTGAGCGCCATGCACGTGCTCAACCACATTACCAAGTCCCGAGACACGGTCGCAAGGAACAACGAGCGACTGCGCAAGCGCCAGAACAAGAAGGAAACCACGGAAGCTGCCGCCGCCGCAGCAACAACAGCGACCCTGCAGGACGAGGATGAAGAAGAGAAGGAGTACCGCGACCAGGGCTTCTGCCGGGCGACTGTGTTGGTGCTGCTACCGCTGCGCAGCTCGGCGCTGGCATTCGTGAAGCTACTGTTGGAGCTTCTGCCGGCAAACGTCGACACGTTCCACAACAAGGACCGGTTCTTCAACGAGTACGGCTCGGCCAAGGACGATGAGGAGGACGAGGACGAGGATGATGCTCATGACAGCAAGGACGGTCTGAAGGAGTGGCAGAAGGTGTTCGCCGAGGGCAACAATGACGACTGTTTCCAGATCGGCTTGTCCCTGACGCGCAAGTCCATGCGGTTCTACAGCGAGTACCACCATGCCGACATCATCATCGCGTCCCCGCTGGGTCTTCGCCAGCAGCTAGGCGACGAAGTGGTGGACCTGGACTCCGCTGATGATGCCGACCAGGTGCGGCTCTCGACCGACTTCCTCACGTCCATCGAGGTGTGCGTCGTGGACTCGGTGAGCCTCATGCTCATGCAGAACGTCGAGCACCTGCGCCACGTTGTGCGCGCGCTCAACGTGCAGCCGAAAGAGGCGCCGAACGCGGACTTTGGGCGCATCCGCGAGTGGAACCTAGCGTTCTTGGGTGCGTACTTCCGACAGACGATCGTGTTCGCGCACGGCATGGAGCCGGCGCTGAACCACCTCGTGACCAAGTGCTGCAAGAACAAGGATGGCCTGGTCAAGTATGTGAAGCTGTACGACCCAGCGGACGGCTCGGCGTCCATCTCGCGCGTCGTGCCGCAGATCAAGCAGATCTTCCAGCGCGTGGACCTGGACGTGGGTGCAGGACGCGCGCTGAGCGCGAAAGACGAGGTGGAGATCCGCTTCAAGTACTTCAAGAAGCACGTGTTCGAGCCGCTGCTGGATCATCCGAAGAAGCACGTGTTGATCTTCATCCCGTCGTACTTTGACTATGTGCGCGTGCGCAATCTCTTCAATGACTCGATGAACAAGAAGCTCATCCGCAGCGTGCAGTGCTGTGAATACACGACCAACAAGCAGGTCTCGCGCGCGCGCACGTCGTTCTTCCACGGCAAGGCGCACGTGATGCTCTTTACCGAGCGCTTCCATTTCTACCACCAGTA
This sequence comes from Globisporangium alternatum, assembly GCA_023334315.1. Taxonomy (NCBI): domain Eukaryota; phylum Oomycota; class Peronosporomycetes; order Pythiales; family Pythiaceae; genus Globisporangium; species Globisporangium alternatum. Next base: position 2,006 of record JAASGT010001018.1, on the reverse strand, counting down.
CCAGATCCGCGGTGTGCATCAGCTCATCTGGTACGGCCTGCCGCAGGCTGGCGCTTTCTACTCGGAGATGCTCAACATGCTCGGCGACACGACGACGTCCTCTAGCGAGAACCACGGAGCCGAGGAGGACGCCGTGGATGTGGCGGGTGCTTTGGAAAGCAGGAGCTCTATCGCGCTCTTCACGCGCCTCGACCTCTTCCGCATGCAGCGTATCGTGGGCAACAAGCGCGCCGAGCGCATGTGCCAGCCCAAGGCCCAAAAGCCCACGTTCCTGTTCTGTTAGAGAGAGAGCGATGATATGCTATAGACACAACAAACAGCTCGTCCCTCTCATCTACGTACAACTCAATAGATTGCATTGATTCCGTGAAACTATGCAGCAACGACAGCGTGCGCCACTCCGTCGCGGAGCTCCTTGTGCTTTAAGAGCTCCCTATTTTGCGTGGCTTCATTTGCATCGACCGGCAACAGGCACCACCAGCACCAGCAACACGACAGCACTGACGATGAAGAAGACGACGACTCCTTCGTGTGGACCGAGAGCGACTCACAGTCACACTTTGCACCGCACCACGTGCCCGGAGTTGCCGGCGCCAGCGACGAGGAGCTTGAAGGCCCGATCAACGCCCAGCACCGCGACAGCGCGAGCCATGCGTTCATGTGGACGCCCGAGTTGCGCACAGCGGTACGCCATTGCTTTAGTGCTAATGCTGACTAGCAAGCGCAGTTGCCCATGTGAATGTGGTGACGACTCAGGACTCGCTGTACCACTGGATGGAGTGCTCCGACAAGCCCGACTTCATGTCTCTACTGGGCTCTAATAGTGCCTCCTCCCAGTCACTGACCAGCGAGTTCGTCTTCCAGCTACTGACCACGGTATCCGTAGCACCAGTCTCAGCCACCTTATCGTTACCGGTGGAGGTGGAGATCCCGCTGAAAGACTCCTCCGTGGTCGCGTTCGCCGACATCACGTTCCCTTTCACGGGAGGCCACAGCCCTGCCAAGATCGTGTAGACCGTCAATAATGCCCTGCTGTACTTTGACACGCTCGAGTACACGGAGAACCGCACCGAGTGGCGTTTCGAGGTCTCGTGTCTGCGTGGCCGAGCAGATCGACTTCTCGATCCAGCTCGCGCGCCAGAGCGACGACGGGTCCATGGGCGACCACAACAACTTTGAAGTGTCGTTCCATCGCACTTTTGGCGGCGAAGTACGGTACTTGGCGCTCGTCGACTGCATTCACTCACGGTGCCGCGCGATCGACGATGAGCCGCGCTTTGAGCTGACAGACACACTCAAGCCCTGGTTCGGCACGCGCCAGGAGATCGCGGGCCGCCGCGTCGCCATTTGCCCCAAGGACGCGCTCAAGCTCCTCAAGCAGCTCCACGTGGACCTGCACGAGATGACGCGCTCTGAAGTTGCCAAGAAGGTCAAGGACCACTGCAGACACAAGGCAACCGCAAGACGTTCCCGAGAAGCCGAGCTAGCGGCCAAGATCGACTAGCTGCAACCGTTCGAGAGATGGACCGAGACGTGAATGTCGCTCACAACATCTTCCTCAAGAACGAACACAAGCTCACTTAGGCTCTCCGAGCTCGGGTGACAGGAGATGCCTACTCCGAGGGTGTCGGGTGCTTTAAGTTTACTTAGAGCATCTAACCCGCAATAAAAGACAGAAGGTCGCTTACGTAGTCGTGTTGGTACTTTGGTACCTCATGGTAAGTTGGCGATCTTCTAAGGCGAGAAGCGAAAATCAACGCAGCATGGGCGTGACGAACTTGGACACCAAGGTGGCGCTCGCCGAGAGCAAGCGCAGCAGCGCCGCGTACGTGGACCTGCTGCAGTATGTGCGCAAGGAGAAGCTGCGCAGCTGCGAGCTCAGCGTGCGCTTCAGGAGCTCTGCGGCGTGCCGAATGCCCGCGGGCGTGCACGGCAGCTGCTCCGGTCCTCGTTGTGTTCCTGGTAAACAACAGAGAGCACAGGAGTGAGTGTACATGGGCGAATTT
>JAASGT010001017.1:0-12407 GCA_023334315.1 Globisporangium alternatum | reverse complement strand
TCTTATAGAAGGAAAACAGGCGGCGCTTGAACGAGCGAGTGGTGGACGAATGAATGAGAGAAGCGTCCAGAGAGTGCTCGTGAGGATCTAGCTTTGCGTGTGGACGACACGCAATAGTGATGCTGTCCATTCGGGAAAAGGTCTGGCGATGTCTGTTTCTTCCAGTCCGTTCGTCTACAAGATTCGCAGAGTGATGATTGTCGTGTCAGCCTGAATGGCACATCGATTCGCCCACCTCGCTTCTTGCCAAGGATTGCAGTAGCAATCTACTGGTACGTTCCAGTCAAACATCTTCACTGAGCGAGGCACTCTATACTACCTCTCACTGTAGGTTACCAAGAAGCTCGAGTATTCGAGCTGACAAAGCTCAATACTATTATCATACGACTATGGTGGTGACGACAAGGATTGCCACCACCGACGTTCGTCGCTTTGGCGAAGCCCTTGTAAGGGAAATCCTAGGACAACCGCTGTATCGGCCAATGAAGCTGGTATTCTTGAGTGTGGCTATCGTACAGCAGTACTGCTACAACCTGAGCGACAGTGCGTTCGCGAACGCCGTGGTCGTAGCATCTGAGTGACGCCGCCATCAGCTCGCCACCAGTTGGTTTCGATCCACTGGGGCTCCATTAATACTTACCGTCGTGGGCTTCCAACTCCCACTTGCGAATATGGTCTGCGATCCAGGAGTTAAGGTAGTAGTAGAAATCACCCGTGTCTAGCAGTTGCGTGAGGTCCACGCGAACAGGATAGCCCTCATCCAAGCACTGCACGGCAGCTCGCTGCCTGTACTGGACTGCATCCTTTATGATGAGCTCCGAACTGCCTTCTGATCGATGTTCGTAGAGGTACTGGAACACATCCACGTGGCCATACAGCGCTGCGTGGTCCATTGCAGCAAGTGTGCAGCCTTCCTTACTGTTATTGAGGAGCCACTGCACGACGTAGAGGTGGCTATGTCCCACAACAGTGTGTCCATCGCGGTGGTGTTGCAGCCCTCGAATCGATTCAGATGCAACCACTGGACAACTTCGAGGTGCACGTTCAGATCCACAGGCTCGTGAGCAGCGACGCGATTCAGCAAGCGGAGGTGGCGTATCGCACAGGCGCGGTTGACGCTGCAGTACGCAAAGTAGTCGATCAGCGCACGAACTAAAGCAGCGACATATATTAGTGATTCGATGGCAGGATACGCCAGGCGGCACACGACAGCGACGCTCGTGAGCAGCAGCAGCCATGGAGCTCTCGTCCTCGTCGTGGATCCTTTTTGCAATGTTAGTCAAGCGGAAAGCACCAGACTCAGATTGCGTATTCCCAACTCACCTCGTATATAAGCTGAAACGTTAAATTCTACCTTCATCATCTTTAAACAGTTCAAATATGATACATTTTGAAATAAATTTTTGTTATAGCGTAAAAATAGTATGAAGAGGTAATAAAAATAGCGACTTCCAACGAAGCAAAACAGTCAAGAACGACTGACTGGAGCACACTTCCATCCGACAGCACCATGCCGCGCTGTACGACCAAGCCGCTGACGTCGGCGCTCGTCGTGTGCCGCCTCGTACCGGAGCTCGAGGCGCTCGCGCACCTCGTGAGCGACTTCCTGGACTTCGGGCTCGCGTCCCGCTGGAGTTTTCTACGCGCGTGCGAGCGCGACTTTGTGCATCTTCTGCCGCGCCTCGCAGCCCAAGAGCCCGCCGACATGGACCAGTGCCTGCGCGCGTCGCTCTTCAGCCGGGCGCTCGTCCTCGCCGTGCAGCACGACAACCTGGAGATGGTACAGTGGCTCTCGAGCGACTACTGCCGCGACGGCATCCCCGTCAAAGGGCTCGAAGAGGCCTCGCGCAGTGGCAACCTGCTCATCCTGCAGTGGCTCGCCGAGCACCATAAGAATGTAGTGTGGAGCTACCGCTTTTTGGACGTCGCGGCTGAGAACGGACGCCTCGAGACGCTCCAGTGGCTTAAGCTCAACACGGAGCAGTGGTGGAGCGACGACGCGATGCAGCTCGCGGTCAAGAACGGCCATTTCGAGGTCGTGCAGTGGCTGCATCAGCACTCAATCAAGATCTACGGCAAGACTGTGCACACGGCGATCAAGATGGGCGACCTGGAGACCACCAAGTTTCTCTACGACCGCGGGTACCAGGTGAAAGTGAACCGCCGCGTGATGAACGAGGTGGCCGCGAAGAACCAGCTCGAGGTGCTCAAGTGGCTGCACTTGAAGAAGCTTTCGATTTCCACGCCGGACGCCATGGACTGCACCGCGGAAGAGGGACACGTGCACATTGCCCAGTGGCTGCTAGAGAACCACTTGGACGGCTGTACGACCCGCGCGATGGACAGCGCGGCCACGAACGGTCACCTCGAGATGGTCAAGTGGCTCCATGTGCGTCGTCCCGAGGGCTGCACGCGCAACGCGATGAACGGTGCAGCGGCCAGCGGCCACCTCAAGGTCGTGCAGTACCTGCACCGCTATCGCTACGAAGGCTGCACGGCACGCGCGCTGGACTTTGCAGCCAAGAACGGCTTCCTCCCCGTCGTCAAGTGGCTCCACGACAACCGACGAGAGGGCGGCTCGACCGAAGCCATGAACGGCGCGGCGGAGACCGGCCAGCTCGAGATCCTCCAGTGGCTCCACATGAACCGCAATGAAGGCTGCACAACTGCAGCCATGGACCGTGCAGCTGCGAACGGCCACCTCAACATCGTCGAGTGGCTGCACGAGCACCGCAGCGAAGGTTGTTCCCCGAATGCGATGGACATGGCAGCGTCGAATGGCCACCTGCATATCGTACAGTGGCTGCACGAGAACCGCCCCGAGGGCTGCACACCGCGCGCGATGGACCTCGCGGCGTCCAGCGGTCACCTTCACATTGTCCAGTGGCTGCACGAGAATCGCTTTGAAGGCTGCACGTCGAACGCGATGGACTGGGCAGCGACCCACGGCCACCTGCACGTGATCGAGTGGCTCCACAACAACACTTTTGAAGGCTGCACGACCGACGCGATGGACAAAGCTGCGTCACTCGGGATCGTGCGCTGGCTGCACGAGAACCGCTTTGAAGGCTGTACGACAACGGCGATGGACCGCGCTGCGGCCAGCGGCGACCTAGAGAAGCTCGTGTTTCTGCACGCGAAGCGCAACGAGGGCTGCACGGAGGACGCGTCGTGGGTTGCGGCGCAAAACGACCACCTGGAGGTACTCCAGTGGCTCATCCGGAACCGCCGCGACCGTGTGAACATTCGCAGCATCCGCACCATGTACCGGAGCCGCAAGTACCTCACGGCCATGCTCGAGCAGATGCGCGCCGAGGGGTACCGATGAACGAGCCGATTTTTAATCGACCGGGTTCAAACGACCTCTGGAATTTTACGAATCAGCCTCGTAGTAGATCGTAGAATCGTCGTGATATTCCGATAACTGGGAGAGTTCAGCGTGATCATGAACCTCTCCGATGAAAACTATTAATCACCCGGCTGGGTCTGTGACAACCGAACCTGGACGAAGCGAGACACATAACAGCCCAATGCCAGACAACCTCCCATGAGGCGTCAGTCTACCATCGACGAACACAATCAATCAATCGTCTGTTCTACATCCGTATCTGTTCAAAGCAAGGTCAGCATGTAGATTAGCAGTAGCACATCGAACCCCAGCTAACAGGACTAATCGCGTCGATTTACTCATGCTACAGAACTGAAGAGTGTCTCGACGAGGTTCTAAGGATCTCGGGTACATCCGAAATCACGACACTGTACAGAACAATCGCTCACTTCTAATCACACAGCTTGTAATCCTTCAGAGACGAGTGCTTACACTAGTGTGTATGTGATTGAAGAGCTCGTCGTCGTTTGTAATCGGTAGCGGTCCTTTCGAGGAAGCTCGTGCTGTCAGTCCACAACTTGCCCAGTCAACGCCAAGTGGTCCACTCAATCGCCCCAAGATGCTCGTCGTTCGTCCGTTTGCTCTCTCAGTCGTTGTCGTTCTCCTGACTGTGGCGCACTGCCTTCTCGTCGCTAAGTCCGCCGCCGGCTTTTCAGGTTGCTTCAGCTCCTCCACGCGGTTCAACCAGAACATCGAAGGCGTCTGTGTGTGCACTGCCACAAACTGCGATTCGATCTCGAACGGCTACTTGACACTCGGTGCAAACGAGCTCGGCATCTACCAGACGTCGAAGGCTGGCGACTGCTTGATGTACTCGACGGCTCCAATTCAGAGCGGACATGACGCCGACGCGGACTTGGTGATCGACATCACGACGCGATACCAGAATATCATCGGCTTTGGCGCGTTCACGGACTCGGTGGCGATCAACGTCGGCCTCATGGACGCAGCCGTGCAGCAGATCGTCGACGCCTACTTCTCCGAGACCGGGCTGCAGTACACGACCGGTCGCGTGCCGATCGCATCGACCGATTTCTCCGAGACGATCTTCTCATACAATCCCGTGGCCGACGACCTCGGCATGGAGCACTTCACCATCGACATCGACAAGTCTCCACAGTCGTTCAAGCTGGAGCTCATCAAGCGTGTGATCCAAACGACGCAGGACCTGGTGCTCGTTGCATCGTCGTGGGCGCCGCCCACGTGGATGACGACCGAGAACACGACGATCAATGGCGCGCTCAAGGGCGAACCCGGCGGGCCGTACTGGAAAGCGCTGGCGCTTTACTACTCCAAGTTCCTCGACGCATACAAGGCCGAAGGTATTCGCTTCTAGGCCATGGCAACGCAGAACGAGCCGATCCAGCAGAAGCCCGCGCCAAAGTACTGGCAGAGTCTGCGCTTCAACACCACAACCGAGCGCGACTTTATCAAGAAAGACCTCGGTCTGCTCTTGAAACAGCACCACCCTGAGCTCAAGCTCATCATCATGGACGACCAGAAAGACGCACTCGAAAAGTGGACTGGCGCGCTCGAGGACCCGGACGCTCGCCAGTACGTCTCTGGGATTGGTGTGCACTGGTACAAGAACCTGGATTCCATGAGCAAGACGGCGGGCAACTTTGCTGAACTCACCAAGTGGCAGGAGAAGAACCCGGACCTGTTCATCTTGGCGACCGAGGCGTGCTCCGGGTACCTCATCGAGCCAATCGGTACGGGCGCCGGAACGAAGCTCTTGCAGTCAGAGGTTGTGTGGAAGTGCGGCGAGATCTACGCGCGCGACATCATCAACGACCTCACCAACTACGTCGCTGGCTGGACTGACTGGAGCCTCGTGCTAGACACGAAAGGCGGGCCGAACTGGATCGGCAACAACGTGAACGTGCCGTTCCTCGTGGACGAAGAGAGCAAGAAGGAGTTCTACAAGCAGCCGATGTGCTACGTCATGGACCACTTCGTCAAGTTCCTGCCGCCGCGGTCGGCGCACGTGGCTCTCACCACAAAGACTGAGAGCGCAACTTCGCTGGCGAACGGCGACTGTGTTGCGTTCTTCACGCCGGAGAATCAAGTTACGCTACTGCTTCACAACCGCGACAGCACGGCCAAGAGCGTGCGCGTGAGCCTGGCATTCGAGAACCGTCACGCTGCCCGCCAACTCGTCCAGACCGTCATCATCGGCGAGCGCGTGCATCCGACGTACTAAATAGCCGTACAGTGGACACTGGAGCCGCGCCATTCTGTCGGTTAGTTGAAAGCAGTTGAGAGAGAGGGCGAGCGATAAGTGCTGGAGAACAATGGCAAGTTAACAAGCCAAACCAAGTAAGTGAAATCAAAAGTGCTCACCTTCGTGAACTGTTGGCGCAGAGCTTCTGACACCATGGCTGTTTAGTGCACCATGCGTACCTCGTAGAACTCAAGCTCTTCTCCCGTCGGTGGCGAGCGGCAGGCAGCCAGCGCACTCGCGTCCCCTTCTCATCAGCCTCTCCTGTGCGCGCCGGGTCGGTTTCATGCTTGTCAATCAAAAGTTTGATGTCACAACCCCATCGTCACTATTATGAGAATGATCCGCAAAATGGCACTATTTCTGGCTCAAAACTCAATTCGACCACCTCAGGTTTGAACGCGAAGTGAGAGGGGAAGAAGGCCCGAGGCGATCAGCTCTATCGACGACAACGGCAGCGCAAGGACAACAGAGACGCGCTGATATAGCATCGTAGCAGCATGGCGACGGTGTTTGGGCTTCCCATGATCAAGCTGGGCGGCCTCGTGGTGCGCACGCTCACCAAGCCGCTCGCAAAGGTGGTCAAGTCGCGCTCGAAGGTGAACCCGGCGCTCAACTTTGTGTGCAACCGGCTAGGCCAGGGGCAGCACCGGCTCATGATCAAGTTCCACATGGGCTTCCGCGGTATCCAGAAGTACAACATCAAGGACATTCCAGAGGACCAGGCGGTCGAGAAAGGCGCGGACCTCATCGGCGAGATCATGATCTTCTCGGTCGCGGTCGCCGTTGCGTCTTACGAGTACACGCGCAGCAGTACCAAGTCCAAGGAGACCGAGCGCAAGAACGAGGAGCTCAAGCGCAAAGCCGAGCAGGTGTGTGTCCAGTGCTGTTGTTTATGGGTCTGTGCTTGCCAGCGTATACTCACCGTTGTTGTTGCTATACGACGTGTATAGGAACTGGAAGAGCGCTTTGAACGGCTCGAGTCTCAGGTGATCTGGCTCGAGGGCAAGCTCGCCGAGCTGGGCCACATCGTGGAGCACGACCTAGACAAGCGGATAGAGGAGGCCGTGGGCGCCGCGGCCGTGGAGCAGATCGAGGACGACCTCCAGCAGCTGGAGAGCAAGCGTCGGCGCGACCACCGCCATCAGCAGCAACCACAGAAACCGCGTGTGGGCATCGACCTGGACGAGTCGTCACTCTCGGTTAGCATGCCTTCGAACGTGTGGACCGTGACCTACGACGCGATCGCGGGCCTCTTCCGATAGAGCGCCTTTGAGAGAATTCGCCAACCTAGAGGTAACCTGAATGACAGAAAACCAATGAGGCTCGCCACACACATTGTTCTACTTGGTTGTCGTCTATTCGGTGCTTGTTGTGGATTGGCTCTCACTCAGAGCGCATTGCTGGCTAATGCAATATCATCAGATATAGCTCTACAGCCCCATGGCCGCCTTCACCTCCTTCATGGTCGCCGCGGCGATTTCGGACGCCTGCTCGGCGCCGTCGGCCAGCACTTCGTCAATGTACGTCGGGTCGGCCTCGAATCGGTGGATGCGCTCCCCAATTGGACAAATCCTACAGTATTTACAAGTGGGTGGTTCAGCAGAGTTAGCACACACAGATGCCAAGTACGAAGCTAGGGCCACAAACAACAACACTCCAGAACCACGTACTTGGCGATCACGGCATCCGCAACGCTCTTCTTGAAGGCACCGGTCTGTGATGAGGCGTACTCGTTCACGAGCTCATCGATCGTCTGGTCCGTGACAGCGCTGAAGATCGAGAGCAAGTTCGCGATGCCTGGTCGCGCTTGCTTGTCGTAGAAGATGCCGTCAATCGCGTCGGTCTGCGCCTTCATGATCTTCTTGCGGATGGCGTCGGCCGAGTCCGTAAGATCGATGCGCGTGAGTGGCGACGCGTCGCTCTTGCTCATCTTCTTGGTCGGCTCACGCAGACTCATGATGCGGTAGAGCGTCTCCTGCTTGTCGCTCTCGACCGGGAACGGCTTGGGGAAGACCTCGCGCGCGAAGCGGTCGTTAAAGGTCGCGGCAATCTGGCGCGCGAGCTCCAGGTGCTGCTGCTGGTCCTCGCCCACGGGCACGTGCGTGGCCTTGTACACGAGGATGTCGGCCGCCATGAGTACCGGGTAGGCCAGCAAACCCAGACCACTCTCCATCTTCTCACCCTGCGCCTTCTGCTTGTACTGCGTCATGCGATTGAGCCAGCCGAGGGGCGTGATGCAGCCCAAGTACCACGCCAGCTCCGTGTGGTAATGCACGTCCGACTGCTTGAACAGGATGTTCTGCTTCGGGTTCAGCCCCGCGCCCAGCAGCGCCGCAACCATCGAGCGGATCTGCCCTGGCATGCGCGTCGGGTTGAACGGCACGGTGATTGCATGCAGGTCCACGACGCTGTACAGCCGCTTGCTGCGGCCATTGTCCTCACCACCGTTACCACTCTCGCTCTGGAGCTCGACCCACTTGGAGATGGCGCCGCAGTAGTTGCCCAGGTGCGGCACGCCCGTGGGCTGGATGCCCGAGAGTACGCGAGGGGTCCACTTCTTTGTGCGCTCGTCGTCGTCGTCCTTCGGTTCCTCTTCGCGCACGTGCGCTGCGACGCCTGCTGGCGTGCTGCTACGGCTGCTGCTGCTCAGGCGACGGTTGATGCCGCATTGAGATACGGTCGCGCGTCGTAGGCGGAGGAGAAGCGGCGGCTGCGACGCCAGCGCTGACGCCATGCGCACTCCCGTCGTCGTCATTTTCTTGGTGGCGTCCCAGGTACGAGATATTCATTCGACAGCCACACCGTCGAGATCCCCGGTTTTATGTCCCAAAAAACCGGTTGTGGATGGGCGCGTGTTAGTGGTTGTCAAATATACCGGTTTTATTTCGGTAAATTTGAAGAGGTGAGGTGGGACACACCATTCGTCAGTTGAAGTGCGCAGATGCTCGCTTAAGTACGGAATCATGGAAAGAGTCAGCAACGTTCTGTGCACCACTACATACAGAGTGAAGGTTTTGCAGACCCTCATTCTTGTGCATAAAATGGGTACGAAGCGCTGCTCGTCGTTGTGTCGTGTTGCGAAAAAAGATGTGGACATTTTTTGGAGACGTGTGCTTGCGCACTGCTTGTGTGCTCTCAAGCAAGCAAGCGAGCGAGCGAACAGGCAAGCAAGACGCCAGCAAAAAGCGCAAGCAAACAAGCTTACTCACTGAGCTTATAAATCTGCACAGTCCACGCTCTTCCACGCCATCCGACCCTAGCCACACTCAAGACAACGCAAGCGCGCGTTTGTTGATCACGACGAGCGCACAATCGTGTTGTCGTGCCAGCTTAACAAGTGTAGGTGAACATGATCAAAGGCAAACAAACGGCAAGCAGGAAAGACGACTCGCTCGCTCGCTTGTGCGTTGTCTCGGCAACAAATTTGAGTTTGAAGCTGCAAAGCGCAGCGCTGGTTCCACTGCCAATCATAGGCGCTTGTCAACATGAGCCAATCACATGCTTCGCTCCAATTTGCTGTCCAATTTTGACCCCGCCAAGCGAGTGTAGCCAGATTTACCCACCACCATCATTTATAATTGGCCTGTGTGGCTCAGATCCATCCATCATCATCATCTTATTCCTCTTGTGCTTCTCCGAAGCGTGCGCGAACTAGGTGCCACAATTGCGCCATTCAATTCACTCTCTCGTACTTCATTCACACAGCGCTGCACATCATCCGTCATGCCATGCATGCCTGCACCATCCACTGGATGCTGCTTCTTCACCAACAACTGGTCGACTTCGATTATCGGCCTTCCCATCGCATGGCGTCTGTAAAGAGCATGCCTTTGCTTTCCTTTGCGCCGCTTCACAAGCCATCACCACACTAACCAAGCAAACAAAACAGCAGTAAGTGAGCCAATGAAAAAAAGTCAGCCATGAAGAAAACAAGATCGTTGCCAGTTGCGCTTGCTGCGACTGACGTCAGGACGCCGCCTGTTGAAACGGCGCGCCACCACTTGCGTGAGCCAAAGCGAACGAATGAATGACCGCGTTGTTTCAGCTGCTGTTGTCACTGACTGGTTTTGTTTGGTTTGCTTGCCTGTCCCACATGACAAGCATGTGAGCTTGTGAAGAGAGCGAAAGAGAGAGTGAATCGATCACGGAGGCAAGCAATCCCCTACTCGCTTGTTGGTTTGTTTGACGGACGCAAGTGTCGTCGTCGGGCGTGCTCGTCTGCCCGTCGCTTCGAGAAACAGGTGGCGCCAGCGAATGTCAAGCGTTCGTGAAGCCATTCCGCCCGAAATGCCAATATGCAAACTCACACACACACACACGTTGCTGGGCAGACAGGTCGAGCCTGCCTAGCTGGCTGATAGTGAGGGTCGGAAGGAAGACCACTTGCATTCGCCACTTGCGCACATACCCCGAGACCCGCACGCACGCAAAAAGAAAACAACCCACGTAAGCAAGTTCTTGTTTGCTGGATGCTCGCTCATGTCGTCAACCGCCGCCGCTGGTGATGGCGTACGCAAGCAAACAAACAAACCAAAGCAGCGTCCCATACATTCAGCGCCTTCTGCTGAGCAGTTTCTTTCACGTCGTCCCCTGTCTCTTCCTCCAGCAACAACCAAACCAACTAAACTGGCAAATCAAACTGGCCCACAAGAAACACGAGGTGCGTGCGTGGCTGAGTCAGTGGCGCCCATACAAACATCCAGATGTACGCAACTCCTTTTCTCGCGCACATGCTTTCCGCGAGCGACTGGAAACCGGCTTTTGCGGCTTCAAACAGCCTGAAAAGACTGAACAGCTCACGGTCGCCACCTGCGCTATGAATAAAAAAAATGGTGCTAAACCCACAACCGAGAGGCATACAAGAACCAAGTCAAAAGTACAGGGACAGGGTTGTTTCTTCCTCGCTTTTTCGATCTTGCGGCGACCGGGGCGTCAACTTTCGCAACCCGGGAAGTCAAAATTTCTCAGCAGCGTACAACACGACGACGCCGCTGCCGATGGGATGGATACTGGAAGAACGAGCGGGTGGTGCGCGCCGCTTTGGCTTTCTGGCAGTTGCCGATATACGCGAGACCCCACAAGTGAATCTCACGCCACACAATCAAACCCACCAGCAAGCCCACAAGTTCGCGCCCAACACCAGCAAGCGAACACGAGTCATCATCAATAACAACAACACACATACAAGCAAGCATGGACGCCTCCGCTGACCAGTCGCGCCTTGTGATGCCGTCGTACCACGGAGAAGACCACGCCGCCATGAAGAAGCAGTGGCAGACGAACCTCGAGATCGACCTGCTCAAGTCCGCGTGGATCCAGAAGGACCGTGAGCATCCGGTGCACCCGCTGCCGCAGGCGGGCGCCACGCCGCCAACCAGCGCCGGCGACGCGCAGCGATAAGTTCCGGCCCCACGAGAGCCCAATGCGATCTTGCGTCCCATGGCCAGCCAGCCAGCGGCTGTGGGCGCATGATTCGGTGACAGGATAGACCCACACAAGACACACGACTGAAGACATGGCTGACCCACTGCTTCTTCTCCTGACCGCAAGCGACCACCACGCAAGCGGGTGAGCGGCAGCGCACGTGAACCAAGATACCAAGAGAGAGAGAGAGAAAGAAGAAGAAGGACAAGCAAGAGGTGATGAAGGCGATGACATCAAGGATGCGATGAGCGAGACAACAACACACACGAGACCAGTGCCGTCGTCACGAGTCGAGCCAGCCAGCGAGCGAGGAGAGCGGACAATGGAGAGGAAGGCGAGTGAGCAGGCGGACATGTACCATATTCTATTCCAGTCAAGTGACCGCCAGCAGCCACCACCACCATTCCCAAGCCACCCATCCACTCGTTCGCCTCGCCTGACGCCTGCTCAATACAAGCGAGTTTTTTATTTACTATTTATATTTGTACATTTTGCATCGTCATTAGAGCAGTAGCATCGCGTAGTAGTTTGAGTTAGTTTAGTTGGCGTTCCGATAGACACACATACATACACGAATAGAACCATCCTCATCATCACCATCATCACACACATCCACTTGAGCGTCTTCGTTCTTGCCATATTTTTTCTTTCCATATAAACACCTTCACTCACTCGGACCGGCAGTCAGGCGCCGCGCGCGCACGCTCTTCCATGGCGTCAAGACGTGGCGAGCGCTCACTCACTCGCGGGAGCTTCTTTCACTCCGTCGCCACTCGAACGACTTTGCGCCTTCATTCGTATTCAACACCTGCAAATCCAGCTCATGCACCACCATTAGGTCGTGCCTCGTGCGTTCGACCGTCGAAGAAACGAGTGGAAAAGAATGCGCGTTGAAGAGGCACCTGCGGAGAGTGGCACTTGTAAAGATCGAGGCAAAGCAGTGAATAGAGAGCGTGTGAGTTAATGCGCGGGGGTGGAACAAGCGGCAGAAAGAGCGCCTTGCTTGCTGTCTTGTTGCTGCTGTTGCTGGAGATGACGTCGGAAGAATGGGCATGATGCAGGTGTGTGATGCGGATGGATCTGTGGATATCGAGTCAGAACGAGCGGATCTTTTTTTCAGAGGACACTATAGCCAAAGAAAACCCAGACTGCCACCATTTTGCGATCTTTCTCGTGGGCGGACGTGGGTGGAGGAACCCAACAGAAGCACCCACAATGAGCGGCGGCCACCCTTTTCCCGAATGGACAGCATCACTATTGCGTGTCGTCCACACGCAAAGCTAGATCCTCACGAGCACTCTCTGGACGCTTCTCTCATTCATTCGTCCACCACTCGCTCGTTCAAGCGCCGCCTGTTTTCCTTCTATAAGA
>JAASGT010001016.1:0-12429 GCA_023334315.1 Globisporangium alternatum | reverse complement strand
TAATGTTTAATGCATAAAGTGCGCACTTACCAGAGCAAAATGGACAGCGCGTTGCGAGAAGCCATGGCGCGTCGCAAAGCGCCGCATCAATCGGAACAGCGACTCGTACGCAACCTCGGGCGAAGTGCTGGCCTCGATGTACGCTGCCAGCCACTGCGAGGAGTTCGAAGATCATGCCGTTCGGCATGCCCTGCTTCCGCTTGCTAACGCAGAGCCGGCGAATCTCGAGCGGGTGCTCCTTCCGCGTTTCGATAGCGTGTAACTGGAGCTGGAGGTTGGTGGTTATCGTCGTTGGTGTGTTGCAGCGAAGAGCAAATAGGAAAGTGACTCTCAGAAAGATCGAAGTGGACGTCGTGCAGCACGATGACTTTGCCACACATACAAAACCAAGTCTAAATCATTAAGACCGTCACTTGTTACACTACGGTACTTTCACACACTTTTTCCGCCATTGATTGGCGGAATTCGGTGATGTTTTTACCGCCTCTGAACCTTGGAGGAGCACCACATTCTTGCGCATCTATCTGTGTGATTTGTGCGCCAGACGAGCAAAAACTTACTTCTTAATCAAACGAATCATGAAAACAAAAGCTCAGTACTGGCAGACTGTGACTTATTGAACCAACTGTACAACATATCCAAGTATCAACTCCATAAACCAAACCCGAGAAAAAATATCTCGGAAAACAGTGCCGTCCCTATTTTTATGACAACACTATATAGTATACATTCAAATAATCGTTATCCGTATGATGAATATCTTGGGTTGAATACTGTCTTACTGCATACCATGATTCCTGCGACCACTCTTGGAGTTCTTTTCCTGTCTAGTTGACATGTTGGACTACTGAAAGTGTAAAAAACGGGCAGTCGTATACTGTATACTTACTTTTTTATGTTGTTTGTATAGAAAGTGGGTTTTGTTGCATCCCTTTGTCCACCCTTTCTAATTGTTGTAGTGGGCACCCAAGGAATGGACTACAACATATACTTCGTATGACACGTGTCCACTTTTTGCATTCAGCATTCCAGAAAATGCCAACTAAAAAGGAAAAGCGGATCAAGCGATGAAAGCCCTTTCATCCGATACTCTTTCAAACGCCATTTCCCCCAAAACCCGCCCACAAAAACAAAAACAAAAACAACAGAACAAACAAACAGCAAGCATGAGCTCGAGCCGCACGCACCTGACGATCGCGGAGAAGAACGAGGTGCGGCGCTTGCACCAGGCGCAGAGCGAGATGACGCAGAGCGAGCTGCTCGAGTGGGTGCAGCGCAAGTTCAACAAGAGCATCGGCCGCTCGACGCTCGGCAACATCGTGCGCGAGCCCATCGAGACGAACTTTGACGAGCGCATGTCCAAGCGCCGGCAGCCCATGTTCCCCGAGGTGGACGCGGCGCTGCTTGCGTTCATCGGCGCGAACCGTGACGCGCTCGTGCTTACGGACGAGGTGCTCTGGACGCAGGCCAAGCTCACGGCCGATGTATCGCTCTCGTGGATCCAGCGCTTCAAGAAGCGTCACGGGCTCGTGAAGAAGGCTCCGCAGGCCGGCGCCCCACAGCCGCAAGAGGGCGAGGAGAGCGAGGGTGTCGACGTCGATGCGGTTGACGACGAGACGCAGCGCTTATCCACAGCCGCCACGCCAGCCACTGCAACCACAAGTATAGACGAGCAGCAGGACACTTCGGGCAGCACCAAGCGCCAGGCGATTGACATCCAGACCAAGCAGCAGGTGATTACGTGGATCACGAACGAAGGAGGCGGCGTGGCGTCCCGCGCGGCGCACCACTTCCGCGCGCTCGGCTGGGACCTTGACCCGGGCGTGTACCGCCGCTGGTGGCGCCAGAAGGACGAGATCATGGCCTCGGATGCCACCAAGAAGCGCGTCAAGGGCGGCGGCCGCAAGCGCCTCTCGGACATCTCCGACCAGCAGGTACGCTTACTTGTTTGGTTTGGTTTGCTGTCTTGGAATACAAGTCCGGTCGGTGTGCTTGCTTGTGTCTAATAGAAGCCCGGTATGCAATCTCCATGACAGGTCCCTGACATTGTTCGCATTCACGCAAGTGCAACGACGAATGTGCCAGCGACAAACGCAAGCGCATCGCCTATGCAACAACCGCAAGCGCTACCACAGTACCAACAACCACAAGTGCAGCAACATCAGCCACAGGCGCAACCACCACAGCCATTGCAGCCACAAGCACAACCGTCACAGCAACCGCAGCAACAGCTCCTGCTGCCGTCGCCGAGAACACCAGTACCGAATTTGATCGCAAGGCCCCAGAAGCGCCAGCGCACATCCACCGCCATCCCCATCGCTTCTAGAATGAACCAGTTCATCGACCACACGCTGCTCAAGGTGCGACCTTGCGCAATACAATGCAAGTCTTGCTGCAATATTGCTCTTGTTGTTTGCTGACTCGATGCAACAATACTATTGTTGCTGTGCACATGTGTGTCGTGAACAGGCGGATGCGCAACCAAGTCAAGTGCGCGTACTATGCGAAGAAGCCGCCGAGCACTCGTTCTGCTCCGTGTGCGTGAACGCGTCCTACGCTTCCTATGCGCGCGAGGTGAGCCACTTCTATTGCTCCATGGACACTCATTGATGCACACAACAAATCAACGCTAACTGCTCAACTTTTGCCCACAACAGGTGCTCGACGAGGTCGAGGCCAGCAAGCGCCAGCAGAGCCACGTGAAGGTGTGCTGCGTGGTCGGCTTCCCGCTTGGCGCGACGACCTCTGCCGTCAAGGCCTTTGAGGCCAAGGAGTGTCTCGACGCCGGCGCCGAGGAGATCGACATGGTGATCAACGTCGGCCGCCTGCTCGCGGGCGAGTTCGACTACGTTTTGCGCGACATCTGCGCGGTCGTGGCCGTGTGCAAGGCGCGCAAGGCCGTGAGCAAAGTGATCCTCGAGACGGCGCTGCTCACGACGGAGCAGATTGAGAAGGCGAGCGAGCTCGCAATTGCGGCCGGCGCCGACTTCATCAAGACATCCACGGGCTTCTCCACACGAGGCGCGAGCGAGGAGGACGTGAAGATCATGGTGGCGATCGCCAAGCCCGCGGGCAAGCAAGTCAAGGCGAGCGGTGGTATCCGCTCGGCTGAAGATGCGCAGAAGATGGTAGCGCTCGGCGCGACGCGATTGGGCACGAGCGCAGGCGTGAAGATCGTCCAGGGACAGACGAGCGACTCGGCGTACTGAACATACACTTGAGAGATACCATGGAGACTTCGCTCGTCCGCCTTGACAGTTTTTTTGTTAATAGCATTTTTGTCTTAAAAACCAGAGCCTTGGCTATGAACTCACGCCTGAGTTCGCGCGTGTACGCGGAGCCCATTTTCATTTCCGTGAAGCTGAAAGGTGTTGTTGTCACAGAACGCCATTGTGCGTATTGTAGATCTTCTCGCAGCGACCGTGGATGGGAAATCTGACTACGTGGCTCTCAACAGCTACCTGTTGGACACAGGACCACTTTTTCCCACATTTCATCTCAACCACATAGCCGCTCATGACCAAAAACGCCAACGTTGTGTATTGGCGCGGATACACTCAAAACTGTAAACACGCGCAAAAATAGTAGCAACATGCACAGGCCTGACGTCAGGTCAGCTCATGACAAGTACCGGGCTCCTATGGGTGTTTTGATAGCCAGGTTCAGTCAGTAGTCTTCTGGCTCTTCTGCTGCAGGAGCAGCAACTGGTGCTGGAGCTGGTGCTGGATCTGGTGCTGTTGCAGGAGCAGATCTTGCTGGAGCTTCTGGAACTGCCGCTGCTCCTGCTGGAGCTCCAGCTGTCGCTGGTGCTGCTTCAGTTGCTTCTCCTGTCGCTGCTGCAGCTTTTGAGTCTCTTTCTGACGGAGTTGTCGTTGCTGTTTCTGCTGTTGTTCTTGAGCCTTCCGCTTGTGTTGCTGCTGTTGTTGCTCTTGCTGGGTCATCTCATGAAGAGACTGGTGTGTAACTTCTTGTTGCTGCTGAGGAGGAGGGAGTTGCTGCAGCTGCTGCTGTAGGAGCTGGTATTGCTGGAACTGTCGTTCGAGATACTGTTGTTGCGAATCGAGCTCTTGCTGGAGCTGTCGAAGCACTTGCTGTGGGAGTTGCTCGAGTGGCTGTTCTGTGAGTTGCTGTTCGGACTGGTTCTGAGGCTGTCGTTGAGACGCCTTCTCCAGTTGGTGCAGCTGTTGCTGGAGCTGTTCTGTGAGCTGCTGCTGCTCCAGCGACGGCTGTTCAGGTTGCTGAAGCTGTTGCTCGGGCTGCTCGAGTGGTTGTTGTTCAGACTGTCGCTGGCGTTCCTGTTGTAGCTGCGCTTGAGCTTGCTGTTCAGATCGTTGCTGGGACTGTGCCGACTGCTGCTGCGGAGTTTCATTCGCCTGTAGCTGTTGTTGTTGACACTCGTGCTTCTCCACTGACTGCTGGAGCCGCCGCTGGAGCCCTCTTTGCTGCTGATGCTGCCTTTTGTAGAAAGCCATCCGCCTCGACAGCACCCGCGGCTTCACACGTAGCAGCGCAGCGATCCTTTCGTTCTTGAAGCCGCTCTGGAGGAGCGCGTACGCGGCCGCGAGCCGCTCCAGCGTCACCGGCCGGTAGCGCTGCTGCTGCTGCTCCATCGGTATCGATCGTCAAGCGTGCGCAGAAATGCGATTGTCAAAACAAAGAATGCGACCGCGTTTCGCGTTCTCAGAGCCAAAAATCAACCGTCCATTTTTCGATTCACGGTTAAATAGAGAATTTGTATTGAGTATGAATGTTTTTATGCGTACCTTTGTTATCACGTCAAAAAGAATTTGATTTTGAAACGATTCATCATCATTTCTTTGATTACCAATCCAAAGTGGTCACATCTGAAGCTCGTAAACAATTTGCGATCGAATTTAAGAGGGAAATGCTGACGCTCGACCACTTCGCTTTTGCTTTTGCTTGCCCGTCATTCCTCAACTTCGGCGCAAGATCACAAGCAGCCACAGCTCAAGCAAGTCGACAAGCTCAAGAAGCAAGCAAACAAACATGTTCACGGGCATCATCGAAGAGTTTGGCCACGTTGTGGACATGGTGGAGCGCGACGACCTGCTGCTCTGGGACGGCGAGCGCGGCCAGGGCTGGGAGCTCACCGTGAAGGCGCCATTGATGGTGCACGGTGCGTACCTGGGTTGCAGCATTGCGATCAACGGCACGTGTTTGACGGCGACCGCCATCGAGAACGACCACGTCACGTTCGGTGTCGCGCCAGAGACGTAAGTACTTGCTGTGCTTTGTCGTCACACTGCAATGTCATTGTTGTCCGTTACGCAACAATAACATTATTGCGCTTTGCACGTATTGCGTGTTTGTATTGCTGTCGTTGTTGATGCAGGTTGCGCCGCACCAACTTGGGTCAACTCAGGAGCGGCGACAAGGTGAACGTGGAGCGCAGCATGGGCGTGGACGCGCGCAACAGCGGCCACTTCGTCCAGGGCCACGTCGACGGCACGGGCAAGATCCTCGAGTTCAAGCGCGAGAACGACTCGCTCTGGGTCAAGATCAGCACGCCGGCGTCGATCCTCAAGGACATCGTGCCCAAGGGATACATCGCGATCGACGGCACCAGTCTCACTGTCTGCGAGGTGAGTGGCTTGCATTGCGTGACATTGTTGCGTGGGTATTGGTACCTATATTGCTACGTTTGCATGGTTGTACTGACGCAATGTATTGCATTGTTGCTGCATCATTTGCACAGGTCAACACGGTCGAGAGCTGGTTCAACATCATGCTCATCTCGCACACGCAAAACCACATCATCTTGCCGCTCAAGAAAGTGGGCGATGCCGTGAACCTCGAGGCCGACGTACTCGGCAAGTACGCGTCGCGCTCGATGGCCGGCGTGCTGGCGCGCGTGGACGCGCTTGAGCAGCAGGTGACGCTTGCGCAGCGAGTAGCGGCCGGCGCGGCGACGCTCGCGACCATTTTGCTCGCGGTCACGGCGCTCTCGAGTCGAAGCAAGCAGTAGAGAGACGGGGAATGCCAAAAGTGGTGCTTGTAAAGCTCCTATTTGACAGGTGACAATGGAACATGCAAATTATGCTGTGCAAATTTATAACCTTCATAAATTTATAGTTTTGAATTTATTAACTGTCAAAGTAAAAGGGGTTTGGCTTTGTAAGTAGGTGTTTCAGTGTAACCACTATCCAGAGTGAAAGGACACAGATGAACTTACAATGCGCATATTTCGGGTTTGGCGAGCGCGACAACATGAACGAGCCAAAGCGAATGCACGTTGCTAGCGAAAAGGAACCTACAGTTGAAGTGCAAGCAGTGCAGTATGTCGCCACAAACCGTGGCCGCGCGCTCAGTCGTGACAAACGACTGGACATCTTGCTTCTGCAAGCAAACCTGCGCTCTGGCACTGAAGCACTCAATCGCAAGGAGCATGTAACAAACAAAGTTGCTCGGCTACTGTGTCGTTCGCGAGAGACTGTTGGTAGCGTGTGGCATGACTTCGTCAGCCACCGCAGTCTTTGTTGCTGATGCGCCTGCAAACCAAAGCAGCAGACCAGAGCGTTTACCACGCTCGCTGGAGATCACAGCAGCAATCCAGCAGTTCATTCGAGCACGTACAAAAACACGTGAGAGAACGGTTGCAAAGGACGTGATGCAGCTGCTAATAGAGAATGGCATTTTGCAAGTCGACCTCGCTGTGGAAGGTGCCGGTGCGGTCGCTCTTCGGACCGTACAGCGCTTCATCGCCAAGAGTGGGTACCAGCGCAGCAAGCGCAAAGAGGAAACGTACAGAATGTCAGCAACAAGCGAGTGCAAACGCGACGAGTACGTGCCCTGGATGACACCAGTAGACGCAGACCAGCGTCGCACAATCTACACAGACGAGAGCTACATCCATCAAAACTACGCGCGGCATGAAGACCCGTTGTACGACCCGACAGACACAAGTACAACAAAGTCAAAGCACAAAGGTTGGCGGCTCTGCTTCATCGCCGCCATCATCGATGTCGATCGCACCGTCACAGAGGACGATCGTACATCAGGAGAGCTTGCTGATCTGCTCCCTGAGACCATCGACATCTTTGAAGGAGGTAAGTAAACAAAGGATTATCATGGTATGTTTAATCATGACTATTTTGTGGTTTGGATGCAGAAGCTGTTGAACTGTCTGAAAGTTAGAGGTCTCCGCAACTGCCAGATAGTTCTCGATAACGTAAAATACCATCACAAACTCCCCAACTCAGTGCCAAAGAAAGGCAACTCCAAGGCAACACTACAAAAGGCTTGTGAAAGCTGGGGCATCACGTTCGAAGCCAGCTCGCTGAAGATAGATCTATGGCTGAAGCTACAAGGCACATACAAGAGCACGTCCTCCAGCGATCGTGGAGATAGCGCCGCGTAAAGGGCACGAGATTGTCTACATGCCACCTCATCATTCAGATCTCCAGCCGATTGGGTTGGTTTGGGCGATCCTGAAGGGTGAGGTGGGACGCCAGTACACGACCAGCACAACATTCAGCGAATTGCACGAGCGTTTGGACGCTGCATTCACGAACATCGCCTCATCGACAGTGCACAAGTGCATCGAGCAAACCAGGAAGAATCTTGCATTCTTAAAGCAGCACATTGACGTTATTGGCGCCCGTAGCGATTCAGAGGATGAAGACAGCGATTCGTCTATCAACAGTGACAGCGATTAGTCTAACATTTGCTGATAACTTTGTGAGCATTTGCAATGACTTGGTTGTTGATACTTCGAGTCAATATCACAAAATAAGAATAAATAGTTTGCTAAATTACAAAATATACTTCTTTTAGAAGCATTTGATTGGCTGGATGTATTTTGAAAAAATGGGATAGATCACTAATAAGGAGTAACTTGGGACCAAAACAGGGAAAATGAGGGGTCGTGTTTTTGATATAACCATTAGCATTCAGCAAGCGGGAGAGTCTTACTCGTAAAACGGAGTGAAAGCTGAGTTGATGGATACAAAATAAATTAGAAGTAAAATTTACCTCCTCGATGCTGTCACCTCTGTGAATATGAAAACAAAAACAACAATTGCATTGTGTGCTTGCATACAGCAAGCAAGCATTGCATTGCTTGTTGACGAATAAACAGCAAGCAAGCAAGAGTGTGCACGTGTGTTTGTGTGGTGATTAGATTCGGTGGCGTGTGGGTTCCTCTGATATATGTGCTTGGGAGGAGACTGCTGTCGATGCTGTTCGCTAGCTCCTGTAGGGCTCTCTTTGCTGGGGCCAGTCGAAGATCAACTCAGCTAGCGCTTGTTGTGTTCCATCGCTGCTATTGCTGTCACTCGTGGGGGGGGGTTGGCTCGTCCGTCCGTCCGTCCTTAGACGCCTCACACACAACCACCGCTTAGGACTCCATCTTGGGCTGGAAGACGCCGCCACTCAGCAGCAGGTTGCGCGACGTGAAGTGCACGCGGTACATGGGCGTCTGCTTGGAGCGCAGCGTCTTGAGCAAAAAGCGCGACGTCGGCAGGTCCTGCATCGCGTTCGGACGCACAATGTGCATGGGCTTGATCAAGTTGGTGTTCTGGCGCACGCCGCCCGACATCGTCACGGGGATCCGCGCGATGCCCGCCGTGCTCGTTGTGTACGTCGCGGTCGCGGACTTCTCGGTCAGTGCCTTCATATCCCACAGCCGCACGGTCGAGTCCATGCCGCTGCTCGCCAGGATCGCGCTCTCCTGGCTAAAGTCCAGCGACGTGACCATGGCCTTGTGGCCCACAAGCGTCTCGAGGCGTTTGCCCGCCTGCAGGTCCCAAATGTTAATGTACTGGTCGTCGCCCGAGCTCGCGAGGTATCGGCCATTGCGCGAGAACGCGAGGCACTTGACGCCGTTGAAGTGGCCCGTGAAGATGCGAATGCACTTGCCGCTCTGCACGTCCCAGAGCCGCACAGTCTTGTCGCTCGAGCCTGTCGCGAGGTAGTTGTGATTCGGGTGGAACTGCAGGCAGTCGACGTCCGACAAGTGGCCCGCGAAGATGCGCAGCGGCGTCACGTGGTCCGTGCTCCACAGCCGCGCCGTGCGGTCCATCGAGCAGGACGCAAAGTAGTACCCGTACGGGCCAAACTTGACGTCCCAGACCGGGTAGCTCGAGTGCGAGCGGTAGATCGCGAGGTTGCTCTTGGACGCGAGACTCCAGAGGCGCACCGTCGAATCCGCAGAGCCCGTGACTGCAAACCGGTTGTCGGGCGAGAAGCTCGCGCCGTACACAGCGCTCGAGTGGCCGCGAAGGATCGCCGTTTTCTCGTCCTCGTCGGTCTCGTCCACGCTGCCGTGGTACACGGACCCCTTGGCAGTGCCGAGCGGCTGGTCGTCATTCCGCCACACGCGAAACGAGGCGTCGTCGCAGGACGCGCCGACCATCGTCACGTCGTCGCTGAAGCACATGTTGTTGATGTGCACCGACGTGTTGAGGAATGTGAAGCAGAGCGCGGAAGGCAAACTGGATTTGCTGACCGAGGCGCGCGCACGCAGGTCTTCCAGCTCATGGATCTTCATCTCTACGGGCTGGCGCAGCACGAGCTTCTCCATGATCTCGGCGTTAAACGCGCATCGGCGATCGGGAACGGGACCCATAGCTTCCAGATCGCTCTTCTTCTGGTCGCCCGCGTCCGCCGACAATTTCGCGCGCTTGAGTTTCCGCTGCGCGTCTGCTGATGCCGAGGAGCTGCCAATTTTCTCGCCTGCTTTACTACCGCTCTTGTCGCCTGCTTTCGCCCCAGCTGCTGAGGTTGCACCTCCTGCTCCGGCCTCACCTGTGGACGAATTAGCTAAGCCTTTCTTTTCTGAATCTGCGCCGTTGTTGCCGCTCGCATCACCTGTTACCCCTGCTCCGCCTGAACCTGATCCTGCGCCATTTGCTCCATTGTTGTTGCCGCTATCGTCGTCGTCCTTAGATCCTGCTGCGCCACTGCTCTCGGACTCTGGATCGACATGGAGCCTTCGCGCTTTCAGCACGCCCCAGCTCACCTTGATCGCATGGAGGTCCTCTAACGTGCTCCCTTCCCCTCCTGCAGCCCGTACCATGTACTCTAAGTTGTACTCGCCGCTCGTGAGCGGGATGCCGATCTCGCTCTCGTTCGGCTTGTCCGACGACGCGACGACCTGCGCCACCTGGTCCGACGTCTTGTACCCACTCGAGCGCTCCTTAACCTCGAGGTTGTTCACACCGACGCTCGCGGATGTGGACAGCGACTCGTCGAGCTCCTCGATCTGCATGCCCGGCTGGTTCGACGTCACGATCAGGTTCACGCGCTCGTTCAGGATCGCGAGCAGCAGAAAGAGCTGCTCCTGACTCAGAAAAGCGTTGAGCAGCTCGAAGGACAGCAGGCTCATCTGGATGTTGAACTTGCTATGCAGCACCTGCTGCGCGTACTCGTTCGCGCGCAGGTGCTCGGGCGAGAACACCATGCTCAGGTACCGGATCTCCTCAAGATGCAGTCGCGTGTGGTCCTTCGCGTGGCGGTGCAGGAACGCCTTGGCGTGGTCCACGTACCCCTTCGCCACGAGCTCCAGGAAGCAGTGCACGAACATCGGGTACGCCACGGCGTGCAGCTCGTACTTGTACATGTCGAGCGAGTTGCAGATCCACTCCATAAGCTTCACGTACGCCTCTTCGTACGTGCGCGGGTCACCGCGTGTCATCCCGTAGAAGAGCTATGGCGATCGATAAACGCAGTCCCCATACAGTGAGTGAGTGAGCGAACAACACATTACACACACAAGCTAAATCACAAGCGCCTGGTACTCACAATGTGGTTCGCCGCACACGACTCGGTGTTCAGACCCAGTTTCTGCGCGTACTGCTCAAGCGTCACAGCCGCCGCGTCGTCGCTGGATGCGCTGTCGACGAACATGTCGTCACTGGCGTCTCCGAGGAACTTCCGCCGCTCGTCGCTGTTCGCGCGCGGTCGGCCCCGACCTGCGCTCTCGACGCCGACGGGACTGCCGCCGCTGCTTGTCGTGATGATGCCACCGTTGCTCGCGAGCTCCTGCTTCACGCCCGCCCGCGCCACTGGACTCCTTCCTGTCGACACGTCTTCCATCTCCACGTCGCCGCTACCACTCGCTACCGTCGCTGTTGAACCACGTCGTGCGCTGCCATCGCTCGCCGAAGCCGTTGGCGCGACGTGGTACCCTCGCTTGCGCAGATACTGCACCATGAGCTCGTCCATGACGTTCTCGATCCCTCCTGCGCCGCTAGAACCCGCCGCCGCGTCACCAAACACGCCGCTAATCGACGTGACGTCATGAGCAGCACTGCCCGGTGTTCCGCCGTTCACGGACTGCGACTCGCTCCACGAGTGCGCCTTGGGCGTGCGCGGGTTGCTGGGCGACGCCGCCCTCGCTCTCGGCGTCAAGCCTGTGGCTGGAAGAGCGCCACTACCAGCAGCCGCAGCTGCGGAAGCGGGCGACAGGGCGAACGAGGCCCTGGGCGTCGACGTTGCGCCTGTGGAGGGCGACGCCAGCGCCGCACTCACCGCAGAGGCGGCGGGGAGGTTCTGCAGGTTCATGTGGCTCGAAACCTCGTAAAGAAATTGTGAGCGACCAAACAACAGGTTTCCATTGAAAAAATCCTCGGTAAGGGTGAAAAATGCCACATCAACCTCGACAGATTTTACAACAGCGTTGGCTCGCAAAAATCTGTTGTGCTAGCGGGTACCGTAAATAGTAAATATTTTTTAGCTAGATATTTACGGTACGTTCGTGGGTTTCGTGATCAAATCACTATTGGGGGTTTATCAACCGTTATTGGGTTAAAGTGACTTGCCTCGAGGGCGCAAGAATCTCCGTCTTGTTGTCAGGAAGACGCGTGAATTTGCTTCCAGGATGCGCAGGTGAAGCAAAATGCAGCAGCTTCGAGTTAAGTGCCATTCCTTCTTTGCAGCACGCAACAAGAAAAGGACGCGAAAGGAATCCCATTAGATGAAAGTGTTTGACAGGCTGCTAACTCTTCCAAGACAAGAGAGGGCTTCTGTACTCAGAAGTCCAAGGAACGTTCCAGAGAACCCCTTTCGTTGAGGTGGCAGGCTTGGAAGTGACACCACAACAGGAAAGCTCGCTCTTGCTTTTGGTATTGGTCCTGCGTCTCTCTTGGTGTCGCTTCTCACTCCAGTGCCGTGCCTGCTGCTGGTCTCGCTCATCGATAGCTTTGAACTCGAGGCACCGGAGAAAGACATCGCAGCGTGAAGTCCAGATCGAAGACCACGTGCGCGCGAGCGCGTTTGCAGGCGCACCGGTGGCAGCAGCAGAGAAAGAAGTGCCCGCGGCGCCTCACGTCTTGAGCTTCTCGTCCACACGCGCTACCACCGGGGCAACCTATCTCGATTTCGGCCACAGAGTAGTTGGATGCCAACTGGAGGGTTGCCGAGCGGGAGCACAACGAATCCATTCATCTTAGTTGAGACTGGGTTTGTTGT
>JAASGT010001015.1:0-12450 GCA_023334315.1 Globisporangium alternatum | reverse complement strand
TGGCTGCGGTCTCGGCATGCCGTTCGGCGGTCTCTACTACTGCTAGACTGCTAGACTTCTAGACTGCTAGACTGCTACGCGGCAACGTGCTTGGCTCGCAGCTTTCTCACTTGTCGCTCGCTCACTTGCTTCCGAGTGCTTTCACATATTACTTGATGTCCGTAACTCCTTCTGTATGCCATTTGTCAGCGGTGGAATTTGCGTTGACGGGTGAGAGGTGGCTATGCGCAGGATGCACACGATAACATCGACTAATTATTCACGCCAGGGATCGCGAGGTCAGCGAAGCCGATGAACAGCAAACAAGTCACTTTGATCCGCGTGCTCTTGTTGTTCCCTGCTTACCTCATGCGCCTGTGCTTGTGCCTCTGGAGTCTTCTATGCTTGCTTTCGACGTTTCGATTCTTAGCTGGACTCAATCGCTGAAGCAAGGTTCTTGTTGTCGATTCCACCTCCTCGAAAATACACTCGCGTTCATCGTTCTTCTCGGCGGTGAGCACGACAACTTTCGTACCACTTCGTACCCGTAGACACAGCGTCACGGACTTCATTTGCTTCACCCGAGTCCTCATGAAATCCTGCCACACTATGCATTGTGCTCGTGGAACTGCTCAGTGTGTGTTGTCCTCACGGCCACAACGCACAGTTTACGCCAAAAGAACGTGACGCACCGCATTGCCACTCGCTAAGCGCTCTGCTCATGTCATGCAGCGCTCACGCGTCATGTCTTGCACTTTGAATCTGTAACATATTGTTTCAATTTACAGTTCAGCAAGACGCAAAGCCCCACTGACTCACCATCCTGACTCACTCACGAAGTCAAATGGCTCCAAAGAGCTTCATGCAACGCACTCAGGAACGCGACCACCAGTTTGTCGACTGGCTCGCTCACGATCTCTACACTCAGCGCAGACGAGAGCTTGATTTCGGTTGGTGTGATGGCTCCATCACCGTCCAGCAGCGACAGCTTGAGGTCGCTCAAGCAGAGCGTGAGGAAGTATTCGGGCGTGAACACCAGTGCGAGAATGACGATCTGAAGCGATGAGCGCTCGTCACGTTGCTCTTGCACCATGAAGAAGACACGAGAGAAGTCGACTGGATCATACTCCAGAACTGTAGACACCGTCATCATGCAAGAGTAAGACTAAAGTGAGTGTACGAGAGTGAGCTGTACATCAGGGACGCACCAATCACTTTCGAGTGTAGCTCTCGAACGAATTCCTTGCGCTTCGTCCACTGGGCTGCAAACGCCTGTTTGGATACAACATACAAGCAGCATCAGCAGTCATATCATAATGCTTAATAGAAAGTGTGTGGGTTGGCATACCTGCTTACACGAAGAGAGGATCTCAACGGACGACATCAGCTGACTTGGCACCGGCACGTGCACCACTTGGCTCGAAAGACTCAACGCCGCTGGCCAGTTCTTCAAAGTGATAGAGCATGGACGCCACACTTGAGGGTCTTGCTTCTCGCGGCAGTCGAATGAGTAAATGATCGAAAGTACCAATTCTTCGCACGGACTGATCGAGTTGGGGACATTGAACGCGTCGGGCAGGTACACCGACCACGCGTCTTCTGCAGCACAGACGGCACTA
This sequence comes from Globisporangium alternatum, assembly GCA_023334315.1. Classification (NCBI taxonomy): domain Eukaryota; phylum Oomycota; class Peronosporomycetes; order Pythiales; family Pythiaceae; genus Globisporangium; species Globisporangium alternatum. The sequence goes on along the minus strand of JAASGT010001015.1, from coordinate 10,852 downwards.
GGATCCCATGCAGGCTTTTCGGCAAACAGCGGGAGCAGGAAAGTCGCATATGAGGTGTGAAGCTCGCTCGTTGTAGTCGCGAGGAGCTCAAGACCCGGGTGGTGCTGGAGCATCTCGAACTCGAACGTGGCCTGCTCGCTGGAGGACGAGAGCAGTGCCTGGGTCGTGAACAGACAAGAACATCAACACCAGTTAGGTCGTGCAACATACACTCCATGTGGGTTAGACGTGTTCACAAACCTGGACTTGACTGGAGTAGAACAGCGCGACGAGATCCTTCACAGTCTGCTCCAGGATGTGACACAACTCGTCTTCTTGTTTTCGACTGGCAGTAGCAGTGACAGTCCTGTGGGTCTTCTCAGCAAGCATCTCTTTCTGATCTCGTCCACTAACGCTGGACTGGAGCTCTTCGTCGTCACCGTGTATTCTCCCATGCAAGTACGAATGCACCGACTGCACTGAACAACATTCCCAGACCCACAGTTAGACAGTTACTGCGTGCACCACAGCAAATACATCAGGCAACAGAAGACAAGTCCACTGCATTCGAATATGGAGCCAGCATTACCTTTGCTACGGAAGATGTCGTCCTGTATCCAGATGTCCACACGACCGCATACTCGCGCGCGATGTGCACAGGCGACTTCTAGATACACCTGCCACACGCTTGCTGCTGGAAGTTGCACCGCTTGCGCCGCTGATCCTGCAGCAGCACGACTGCTACCACTGAGATCTGGAGCTGAAGTAGCGAAATGAGCAGCTGTCGGAAGCGAAGACGCGCGCGAATAGACTCCCACGGCGCGGGCGCACGTCTGGCGCAAGCGCGCCTCCACGCGCTCCCATTGCTGCTGCTGCAGCGCCATCGGCGGCTACTACGCGCCAACGTGACAAACAAATAATCGCCACACCAAGTCACACTATTTTAGTATTTTGCTTTTGTTTTGGGTGAGCCACATGATTTTAAGACACTTAGCTATGATGGAATTCTTTTTAGGTGATTCACATGAATAATCAAGGACTGGTTTGGCCAAGTTGTATAAAAAACTCTCACTGATACACGCCAAATGCACGGATGCACGCGCTCAAGAATGCACGTCAGTGGCACATGTGACTGTAGCGTCACCTGGCACATGCAACACGCGTAAAGACAGCCATTCGTCAGGATTGCGTTCGTGCCGACGGCTTGCTCATGAACTTCTTGTTGTATCACAAGTGTGGGAAGAAGGCAGAAAACGCCAGTCAAAATAATCCAGCAGCCGCAGTCATTGGAATTGCACATATAACGGTTGATGGTTTGTCTACTGCATCAAAATGCGGCAGATTGAAATTTGATTTTACCGTATATTGACACGAAACTCGCTTTGATATTAGTATTCTCATTTACTTTTCACCTTTTTTTGATACAGTGAATTAACATTGCACTTATTCTGACCTGCATGCTGTACCAAAAAGAGGTAAAAACTACCACCTCAAAGAGTGATTGTCAAGGGGGGAGCTTGTGTGCTCCTGAAGTAACACAGCGAACTAAAGAAAGAAAGCACAGACGCACACACTTACGGGACGCGCTTGTCCGACGAACGAGAGAAGCAGGCGACGCGCGCGCGACAGAGGTGCGGAAGACTTCGAGGGCGCGACTGTGTGTGTGTGTGAGCGTGTGACTGTGTATTTGTGTGCATGTGCGTGTCGTCATGAGTGTGCCTGCGTGCCTTCTTGCTTCCCCCTGAGTCTCCATTCTCCCCCTTTTCTTTTGTGTTGACGTGTCTCGCCACTCGCCCGCGGGCATGATGGAAAGAGGGGAGGGGGAGATCATGGTGAACGACCGGCGACGTGAAGAAAACATGTGTATACTACAATTGCGCATGTAGCGTGTGTGTGCGAGCTTGCGTGTTTTGTGCGTGTGCTGTCTGTCGAATGTATCGGATGCGTTGGTGAGAGGGGATGAAGTGACTGTATCAGGGATGTAGGCGTCGTCTTGATGATGGCCCGCCCCCATACATGTTCAAACTACATGGATGTCGATACGTTCACATGCGTTTGATTCCTGTGTGGTGAAATGGTTTGCGGTATGTCATCACCTTCAGTGCGAGTGAACGAGTCGGTCGTGTGCATCATATGATTTGGTGTATCTTCGTGTGTTGTGTGGTGATTGATGCTTTCATGCCTATATGTTCTGACATGATGATGTGTCTTCTCATGGTACGCGTTGCCGCAGGTGAACACAGCTATTCCGAGAGCCATTTTGACGCACTGAACCTGTGGATGCGCTTTTCGCACAAGTAGTCCCAGAACTGTGCTCAGAGTGATTATCCTCGGAGTCAACTTGTCGAGCCGACCACTCTTCCGTGCAGCAAAGCAATGAAGGGAATGCTCCAAACCGTCAAACGCAAATTGAGCAACACTGGAGAACATTTGGGCGTTCCTTCCCCCGATCGAATGGACGTGGATGGACCAAAACTAGCGGCAGGGATGAACGGAACCGGCGGATTAGGCGGCAGCACTGGCGCAACCTCGCCTGTGGGTGAAGTCGCGCGCTCGGACGTGTCATTGCCGAAGCGTGAGCGCAGACGCTCGTTCCTGGCTCGCAACCAGAAGATCCAGGCGCTGAAGGACTTGCCGCATCTGAAGGACACGTCGCTGCAGCGACGAGAGGTAAGTTGTCCTGTTTACTTTTTTGCCACGTGCCCATTGCCATCATGGGATGCGGATTGCGATTGTTGATTTGGTTACTTACAATCTCTTGTCGTTGGTTCCATGATTGATGCAGGCGCTTTTCCAGCAGAAGCTCGAACTCTGCTCGGTGATCTTCAACTTTGACGATCCGACGTCCGACAAGCGGTATGCACTTCGTCTTGCGTGTCTGCGTTTCTGTCAACTGGGTTCTGATTGTATCAATTGTTGTGACGAACGATAGCGGCAAGGACTTGAAGCGCCAGACGCTGCTTGAACTGGTCGACTACGTGAACAACCCAGGTGGCCAGAAGATCTTCACGGAGGCCTTGATGCCTGATATCATGGCCATGGTGGTAAGTCTGTCTCTTTTTGCCGTTGGAGTGATCATTGCGCAACAAGATTTTTAATTCTCTGTTGTCATCTTTTACGATTTAGTCGGCCAACATTTGCCGCTCGCTGCCGCCGCAAACTGAAGACTTCGATCCGGAAGAAGACGAGCCCGTGCTGGAAGCATCGTGGCCTCACCTCCAAGTTGTATATGAATTCTTTTTGCGTTTTATCGTGTCTGGAGAAGTGAACGCCAAGGTGAGCTCGAATGCTTTGCTCGACATCTGAAATGCGCGGTTATTTACGACATCGATGTCTGTTTTGCGTTTTCCAGGTCGCCAAGAAGTTTGTGGACCAGAAATTCTGCCTATCGATCATTGAGCTCTTCGATAGCGAAGACCCTCGCGAGCGAGATTACCTAAAAACCATCCTGCATCGCATCTACGGCAAGTTTATGTCGCACCGATCGTTCATCCGAAAGGCGATCAGCAACGTGTTCTACCGCTTCGTGTACGAGACGGAGCGTCACAACGGAGTTGGCGAGCTGCTCGAGATTTTGGGAAGCATCATCAACGGATTCGCGATGCCACTGAAGGCGGAACACTTGCAGTTCCTCGTGCGCGCGCTCGTGCCACTGCACAAGCCCAAGTGCGTGTCGATGTACCACCAGCAACTCTCGTATTGCATCACGCAGTACGTCGAGAAAGACCCCGAGACGGCCGTACCGATCATCCAAGGTATCCTGCGCTACTGGCCGTGGTCGTGCTCTTCGAAGCAGGTGATCTTCCTGAACGAGCTGGAAGAGATTTTGGAGTTGATGGGAAGCGACCAGCTGCAGCAGATCCACAAGCCGCTCTTCCAAGCGCTCGCGAAGTGGCTCGGAAGTCAGCACTTTCAAGTCTCGGAGCGCTCGCTGTTCTTGTGGAACAATGAGCATCTGGTGAACAACGGGTGCCTCAGCAAGCAGCACGCGCACCTGATTTTGCCAGTTATCTATGGACCGCTCCACAGAAACTCGCTCGGTCACTGGAATACGACTGTCGAAGGACTCGCACAGGTACTTGCGGCTGCTGTTTTTTTGTGGTACTGTGGATTTATGTTGTTAGGCTAACATTTCCTTTTGCGTGTGCTTACAGAACGTGCTGAAGCTGTACATGGATTACGATATGGCTCTGTACGACCAATGCGCGAAAGAGTACTCCGTCAAGGAGCAATCGCTGAACGAGAAAAAAGACAAAGAAGAGGAGAAGTGGCGGAAAATAGAGATGATGGCTGCCTCGAGAGCCGCATCAGCGTCCAGCTAAGCAGCGCGTCAAATGCATCCTCATTCCGAGTACGGGAAGCAGCAGCAGCAGACTTTTACCGAACGGCGAGATTGGAGAGCAGACAGAGACCACCAAGACGAACACGAAAATGAAAAAGTGCTGAGGCAGAGAAACAAGAGCGAGCGAATGAGAGCGTGAGAGAGTGAGAGAGAGAGAGCAGGAAACAGAGGAGAAAGAGAGGGAGAGGACGCATGGCGAGAAGACGGTGGGATGCCAGAGAGAATGGGACTTCTTCCGTCCATCGATATGCGTGATGCACATGTGCGAATGAATATGAGGATTCCAAAATCGTCACTCAGGTTTTTTCATCGCAACCGAACTTTGTTGAGATTTGCAGGCACAGCATGGTTGCAGACAAAGAGACAGAAATGAGAAAGCAAGAATTGCATGTTTTGAGACAACAGCGGCATGTGTGCTGTGTGCTCCGATGGGATGCATACGCTTTTTTGCACTCAGTGACTGTTGTCCTCGTGCTTCATGTGAACTCCAAGCGACCAAAGTGTTGACGCAGATCACCATTTTCACTACATGCGGAAATGAGCTGGTGGCGTGGACCACACACCTGGTTTTAAAGTGTCGTAACGTGTCGATTGCATATTTTTGTGACGTCGAGACGGGTCGCGTGGCTCAAATCCCTTGTGACACCTCTTCCCATTCGGGACAGGCCCAAGGCGAGTCGCACCAACCACACCAGTGAATTCTTCAGTGGCGTTGAGAGGATCGATCGGAGCTCGTCCGTCCGTCCGTCCGTCTAGCAGCAGCAGCAGCAGCAGGAAGCGAAGATGGTGCGCGTGCTCGTCCGTCCGTGTGTGTCGGCGCTCTCCGCTGGTGCGTCCACCTTTGCTCTTGTTGCTCTAGTAGAGGGACGTTGTTGTGCGTCGTCACTACGCTATTCACCTCACAACCCCCTCTCACTACGACGATTGCCAGACACTGACTGTGAATACCTTGTTGTCGGTGGTGATGATGCTGCAATGACGATTGTGTGTGCGTTAAAACGAAGCAGCGCTGAGCCGTAATGGTGTCTTGAAGAGCGTGGTGATGCGCGCCAGCGCGCAGCAATCACTGCTGCTCTCGGGCCGCGACCAGCACTCGGCGGTTGCTGGCGTCCGCATGTTCTCCTCCAAGAAGGACAAGAAGGGTGCGTTGTTGCTTGCTATCCTTATTGTATTGGAGACAAAACAATGTCTGCTTGTTGCCATTTTGTCGATCGTCATTGTACTCACGCTGTCACTGTTGCACCGTGTTGATTTGCAGGCGTCGACAAGAAATCTCTGAGCGACAAGTTCGACGAAGAGCCGGACATCACGGCGATTCCAGCGGAGGTGCAGTACCTGAGCAACGAAGAGCTCAAGGCACTCGATGAGGACGAGGATAAGTACGACGAAGACGACTTTGTCGCGGAGGAGCTCGCTGACATTGACGACGATGACGAGGATGACGATGATGAGTACGACGAGGTCAGCGCCGAGGAGTGGGCCGAGAACTTTGAGCGCGAAGTCGCCGAGTGGGACCAGGAGGACGGTGACGGCGCCGCCGTTGAGGCGGGTGACCTTGAAGACGACAGACTCTACATCGTACGTGGTGATGTGAACGCAGTCGGGCTGAGATGATCTCTTCATCACAATGGCACACTAACCCTTGCGTATGTGGCTGTATGTCAATAGGAAATGCCTGGCTACGATGCGTCGCTCAGCCTCGCTGAAGGCGATGGCATTGAGAACAGCGACAACGCCGGCCCAGACCCGTTCTCGGGCTGGGACCAGGGCAACGCGTGAGTACTCCTGAAGTTGCAATACTGCTTTGTTTTTGGCCCTTGCATGGTGGTCTGACTGTTATCTGTTTATCTGCGTGTCTTTGCCGTAGTGTCACGCCTGAGATGCTCAACTGGATGCTCCCAGCGGAGAAGCGACGACCGTTCTCGAAGGGCAAGGACAAGCCGTGGAAGTACTTTGTGAACGCCAACCACCCGGACGTGGTTGAATTGGCCCTGGTAAGTTGCTTGACGTCTCTATGATCATGAACTCCTAGCCAATGAGCTTCCCTAATCACGATGGCTTGCCTTGATGCAAATTGTAGGACGTCGACCTCCTGCGCCTGTTCATCTCGCCAACGGGCCGCATTCGTCCTCGCCGCTTCACGGGTCTGACTGCCAAGCAGCAGCGGAAACTGGCGCAGGCCGTCAAGATCTCGCGCCAGCTGGCGCTGCTGCCGTACCTCTCGCGATACCCGGAGCCGTCCCCCGAGCAGTGGAAGGCCATGGAGGAGGAGGACATCGCCAAGATGATGGCGGAAATCGCCAACAGCGACGGCGAGGAGGAGGATGTCGATGACGAGGATTTTGATGAAGACATGGAATATGATTAGAGAGGGAACCCACCACCAACCAGCACACAGCACACAGAGAACGCACTCCGCACCGAGCGCTAATAGAAATAGAAAAATGAAGGTCTTCGTTTCTATTGCAGCGCCACATCATGCCAGCCCCATCGTGTCTCGTTCGTTCGTCCAAGGTGACCATTGTCAAGGTGAACATCTCACATGATCTGCTCAGCTTCACTTGGATTCAGTATGCTTGTCAATCTGTGACAACACTACAGCATACACTCTCGGAAGTACGATGAACGAGTGGAAGAGCACTCTCCATTCGAATAAGTACGAAGTGAGCTCCTCATGAACGATCACGATCTCAACATGGGAAACGAAAATGAAGCAGTCGTCGTCATGATGATTAGCTTTTACAATGTTTGTGCGCTCTGCATTCTGATACCCACTATGCAGCACATGCAAACGTACAATACACGTATAATAGACAGACATGCACACATGAAGGTGGTGGTTGCGTGGGTGGGTTCTCTCTCACAGAGCACATGAAGCAAAATAATGTGACGTAATTATATAAGAAAGACAGAGGAATCGATGAACGAGAGGGCTGACTCCATGAGCGCACCCCACGCTTTCAGAGGCGGCTCACAGAGGCGTCGTCATCTTCTTCGGCTTGGTGGGGAGTGGACACGAGGTTGACACCCTCGCTCGCTCGCAATCTGCCGCTCTATTCCGAGTCGCTGTCATCGGCGGATTTCTTCTTCTTCTTCTTCTTGGACTTCTTCTTCTCCGGGGACTCGCCGGCGTCTGCTACTGCGGCCTCCTCGGCGTCGCGCTTGCTCTTCTTCTTCTCCTTCTTCTCCTTCTTAGCCTTCTTGCGCGCCGACTCGTCGTCCTCGTCGTCGCTCTTGTCCTTGGACACCTCCTCAATGAGCGGCTTCTTAGCGGCTGGGGCAGCCGCGTCGTTGTTCTTGTACAGCTGCGTCACATCAGCCGGAGTGTTCTCGTTCACCTTGCCGAACTTGCCGATCTTTCCCTCCTTCACGAGGCCCTTGACCTTCTGCGCCATTGGACCCAGGCCCCAACGACGTGGGTACGTGTCACGCTCCATGATGACGCGCTTGATCTTGGCGACGACGCCGTGGTCGCACGTGGCCATGACGGCCGTGGTCATCTGGGCAATACCCACAGCGATGGCCTCACCCTTGGTGGTCATTAGAACAACCTCCTCGCCAATGTCAATGTCGTCGGCGAAGCGCAGCAGACCTGGGACCATGAACTTGGCGCCGTAGCAAATGGCGTTCACTGAGCTGTCCTTGACGACAATGCGCTTGTAAGTCGTGAGAAGCACCTCGAGCGGGCGCACGATGCGGCGCAGGTACGACTCATCCTTGTACGTGTCGTACTGGTACTGCGCATCCATGACGTCGTGCATGGTCACGAGCGAGTCGTTCTCGCCAAGCACACCCGAGCGCACACGACGCAGTTCCTGCATGTGACCGCCGACGCCGAGCACGAGGCCCAAGTGCACACAGAGCGTACGGATGTAGGTACCGGCTTCGCAGCTCACCCAGAAGACACCGAGGTTGCGCTCCTGGTCGAACTCGACCAGCTTGCTCTGGTAGATGGTACGGATACGCAGCTGACGCTTGACAGCCGAAATAAGAGGCGGGCGCTGGAAAAGCGCACCGGTAAGGGTCTCGATGGCGCGCGCGAGCTTGGCCTGGCCGTCAATGGCACCGTGGAGGCGCACGACAGCGACATACTCCTTACCGGCACCCTGCTGGGCCTTGACGAGTCGCGTGGCGCGGTCAATGCACACAATTAAGCAGCCCGTGACCTTTGGATCCAGGGTACCAGAGTGGCCGGTCTTCTCGACGCGCAGGATGCGGCGGATCCACGCCACCACTTCGTGCGAGCTCGGGTTCGCCGGCTTGTCGAGGTTGATCACACCATAGCGCACGTAGTCGTTGATGTTGCGCTTGAGCGGCGACGTGCTCGTCGGGATGGGCGTGTAGTGACCCGTGCGCACATTGAGCAGATTGTAGTTCTTGAGCAGCAGCGGCCACTTGGACGTGTCGAGACGCGCAACGCCGCTCTCAGGCGCAATGAGGTCCTTGCCGTCGGTCGTCTGCTTGGCGGTGGAAACCTCGACGATCGTGGAGGACTCGTCCACGGACGTCTTTCGCTTCTTCTTCTTCGAGCGCTTCTCGATCTCGGCGGCCACCATGGTTGAGAGAGTCTCTTGGGGAGGATGTCCGGATGCAGAAATGGCTCACGACCGGAGCTGAGCGTCCTGTGGTGACCCCTTGCTGCGAGTTTCGTTGGCTCACGGCAGCTGAGCCAAACGAGATGCGAAAAAAAGCGGAAATAGCGGTAGGTTTCGAAAAATAACAAAAAACAGCACAGACGATTGGCGGTCCGGTTGTGAATAGAACGGTTCGGACCGCGCGCTAACTTGTCACTGTTTACGGTAATCCATAAATACAAATCTAAAAGACCTTTGGTTCACTATTTGACATTCTCTCACTAAAATTAGATTGAGGTACAGATACGGATGATCCGATTGCCTGGACAGCTTAATCGCCTGGACGACGACCTCAGCCGAGCACCACTGTATTTTTTGTATCAAAATGTTTGGCTTGTTTTGTGCCCTTTAGTATCAAACTACCCAAGTGCTGGGTGGGCGATCGGATCCGTCCGTATCTGTAGTTTGATAGTCTACCAACTGAAGGGCATGATTATGAGGTGAAGCACTATTTGCCACTTTCTCAGCCGACGGTAAGTCACGATTTACGTATTCACGGTCCACATTTGTTGTCACACCCTAAAATTGCAACAACTTGGCAATTCTTTTTCCAGCTCAATCGACTAGGTTGCAGAATGAGAGTCCTCTAGAACGGTTGGGTCTGCGCAATACGCAACCGACGCCGGACAAGACCGAAAAGCTCCGAATCGCGATTGCAACGCAGACGAACGAGTCCGAGGTGCGTCCATGGGCTTGCTGCTGTTGCTCTATCTTGTGAGTGTATGTATGACGACTCACCTCTTCTATCACGCACTTGCCAATTGCCCTCTTCGGTCTCTACGTGCGCAGAGTAAACCATGCGTCAACTGAGACATCATGAGCAGAAGCTGCTGCGCAAGGTCGACCTGCTCGAGTGGCGCAAGGAGAACAACCTGCACGAGATCAAGGTGATCCGGCGCTACCGCATCCCGGACCGCGAACAGTATCACAAGTACAACCGTCTCGTGGGCCACATCTCGCGCGTCGTGGCGCGCTTGAAGAAGCGTCCGGCGAACGACCCGTTCCGCATCAAGACGACCGACGCGTTGCTCGAGAAGTTATATAACATGGGGCTCATCCAGACGAAGAAGTCACTGCTCAAGGCCGAGGAAGTGAACGTGTCGTCTTTCTGTCGCCGCCGCCTGCCGGTCGTCATGGTGCGCGTCAAGATGGCCGAGACCATTAAGGAGGCCGTGACCTTTGTCGAGCAGGGCCACGTGCGCGTGGGGCCGGGCGTCGTGACCGACCCGGCGTACCTCGTTACGCGATCCATGGAGGACTTCGTCACGTGGGTTGACAGCTCCAAGATCAAGCGCACGATCATGAAGTACAACGACAAGCTCGACGACTACGACCTGCTCGGCAACTAGAGAGCCGCCTCGTTGCTTCATTCACTGTCAGCGCTGGCCCAAGTTATTCTCGAGTGCAAGGCGTACAGACTCAGCACAACACAGCAGACGAAGCCAACCACCAAGCTAAGACGAGTCAATCCCGACACGTCCAGGCCTGGAAGCCAAAGAGACCGGTACGCCCTTGCGTACGTGTGTTGTTGACGACTCAAGCTGCACAGATGGTGTTTTTTTCCTTTTCTTTCCTTATATTAACGAAGCTACGTTCGAGAGATGCCAATTTTACACGATTTTCCACTGAGTTGTGTCTATTTTTTGTAATTTTTTGAAAGTGGGTCTGGATTGCTACACAACATTGGTAATATAGCTAACAATGTTATTCAAGTAATCAGTTGAAGCCATGCCTAAGTACGTGTCTTCTGCCAAAGTAAGAGACGTGTATGGTATCACTCTCGAAACATTACGAGGATGGGCTAATAAACATGAGCGCGAACTCCCACGAACGCCCAACTTGTATTCGATCCAACTTGAGTGCAAGATCACAACTGAGCAAACACAACACGCATGTA
>JAASGT010001014.1:0-12460 GCA_023334315.1 Globisporangium alternatum | reverse complement strand
CGACGCCAGCAAAGTAGCAGCGGCCGCAGTCGTTGCAGTGCACGTCGCGGTGGTCGCAGCAGCGCTTGCAGATGTCGCAGTGGTTGCGCGGCGTCTTGTCGCTGTCCAGCAGCTTATTCATGCACCACGAGAAGTCAAAACTGCGCTGGCACGACGTGCACGAGTAGCCCTGCACGCACTCAATCACCTTGATCGCCTTGTTGCAGCACGGCACGTTCACGGGCTCCTGCAGGCGCTGGACCATGTCGCGCGTCTTCGACACGTTGTGCATGAAACAGTTGTCCTTGAGCAGCGCGTCAATGTCCGCGCCGGCCGCCTTCACCATCAAAAATGGATTCTTGCACGACGTGCAGCGGCACGAGACGCCGCACATGCCGCCCTCCTTCACGCACGCACAGCGGCCGTTGCGACAGCCGCCAGTGCAGCGGCATGACACGACGCGAGGGGTCGACGACGCGGACGACGACGGACTGGCAGCGTGGTGGGTGCTGCGCTGCTGGAAACTCGGCACGCTCTTGTTCATCAGATCAGCGGTCGACGAGGTCGGCTGAAGGAGCTGGTGCTGGAGCGCGCGCGCGTCCGGCTTGGGTGCGATGTGCACCATGCGCTGCTGGCTCTGGTGGTGGTGAGCGTGGTAACTCATCATCGGGTTCGGCATCACAGGCGGCATGGACGATAGCCCTTGGTTCAGCACGTTCCAGTAGTTGGGCATCGTCGACGACGGGGCAAACTGCATCGGAGCCGAGGCGGCAGCAAGGAACGAGTTCTGCGTCGTAGCTGGAGGCACAGAACTGGTCATCATGGGCTGCTGCTCGATCTTTGGCGTCACAAAGGTGTGCGCGTGGTTCTGCTTGAGAGCTGGTGGTGCGGCGTCATCCTCCATGTCCATGTCCATGTTCATGTCCTCGTGGCCCAGTACGTGAGCGTCCATGTCGGCTGGGTTCACGTCGTCGAGCGCCATCATGTCCATATCCGTGTCGAAATCCGACTCCAAAAAGTGGATCAGGTCCGGGTTCTCCATGAGCGGGTCCACGAAGCTCTTGGACGCGTCCACGTCCAGCGGTTCTTCGTCAATCTCCGCCATAATGGCCTCGAGCTCGTCTTGGACCGACACGACCGGTGCCAGTTGGACCTTGTCCACGTGGCCGCGACAGAGCGGGCACGAGCGGTTCATGCGGAACCAGCGCAGGAAGCACTTACTGTGGAACGTGTGGCCACAGAGCGAGATCTGCGCGTACGCGTTCGCGCTCAGACACACCGAGCACTCGCGGAACGAGTGCGGAAGGCTCGGCACCTGCTTGGTGATCACGGTACACGCGCGCGCGATCTCGGCCTCGTAAAGGTCCACGCCGTCCACACGCGTCGCGGAAGCCGCGTCCATTGAGCTCTCGCGCGGACGCTTGCCTGGGAACACGCCACAGCTGCTGTTCTTGTCCTCGGGCGTCGGCAGAGGGTAGACGCTACCATAGTACATTTGGTTGGCGCCCTTGAGCTGGTCCATAAAGAAGCTTTGCTGGAGCGGCTGCTGGTGGGGCTTGATCACACCGTGTTGCTGCTGCTGCTGACCCGCCGCGAGGGACGTGATGGCCGCAGCCGATGGGGGCGCGGTGCCGCCGCTCTCATAAATAAAGCGCAGACTCGAGTCGGCGCAGAACACGCTGCCCGAGCTCGTGTGGCCCCAGCCTTCCGCGACTACGCGCCGCTCGCTCGCCATTCGGATCGTCTCGTACTGGGTAGAGAGAGGAAGGGAGGTGGCGAGTGCGATGTGGGCGCTTCTCGGCAGAAGCGAAAGTGAGGCATGCCGACGTGAAAAGGAAAGCAAAGGAAATTGTGTCGTGCGAGAGAGCGTAAAGTGCGTATTTGGAGTCTAGGTGCGTGTTTTGCGAGTCTAGGTGCGCATAAGTTCGAGAAAGAACGTTTTCCAGACTGGCGTCTGGGATAGTGACGACCTGGCTATGCAGCTATGGACGCATGCATAACTTCGCAAGGGTATGTTATTATACAGGTTATTTGTATGAGTTTTGGAAGATTTGTGATGCTATTTTAGGAGGATATACAATCTGAACGATTTTACGTCGTTTTTCTGCACCTCAAAATTCTGGGTCAGACCAGCGCATCCCTTCTGAACCGATTGCGAAAAAAATAAACGGCCGCGACTGATCACAATTGACTCGCAATCTTCCGAGAATCCCGCACGATGCTGAGAAAAATGCATGAAAGGCTTTTGATCAAGGCCATCAAAAAGCGACAACTTCAACCATCGAACGCAGTTGTTTGCGGTCTAATCGTGTTGATTGACGATCCGTCGAACGACACCACCATTGAGCCCACTTCTTGCAAAAGCGTTCGTTCGCTATAGATATCGCGCTGTGTGGTGTTGGCCTCACACAGGTGTTGTTGGGCGTGAGGGGTGGGGGGTGGGTTTCCCAGCTGGTTTGGGTAAATGAATGGGCTCGCATGCATGCGCGTACAGACGGTGTTATGGTGCCACGAGCGTCGCGCGCAGGTAGAAGTACGCTGTAAGGTGGACACCAATGTGGAAAATCAAGTTCAGCCATTATGTTCGCCTTTATTACCTGGGATTTGTTGGTACTTCAACTCCACAACGCCTTTGGCGCTTGCACCCAAAGCAAACCATTTAATTCTGAGACTTGAGCACGCGGAGGTCGTTCAAGAAGCCGATCACCTCCTTGGAGAAAGTCGGGAGATCCACTTGGCCGCTCCAATGGAGGAACTCGCCGTTTTGTCTCGAAGCAGCTTCGTACTCTTGAGGTGACAGGATGTCTTTGATGTACGCTGGCAGGAAACTCTGGTAGAAAGACGCAAAGTTGACGGCAGAGACACGGTGTAGTAGCTGGATCACTTCTTCCTGCAGCAGGTTCATCTCTCCACGCGTGAGCAGATTCATCAAAGTCGACAGGAAGCCCATGCGCAACTCGGTCTGGAAACCAGTGAACGAAAACAGCCCTTGCGTCTTGTCCACACGATCCAGCAGCGACAGAACTTGGGTGCACAAGCGCGGCGACAAGTTCGATCCCTCACGACTCAGAACACTGGCCACGCTCTGGAAAATCGAGAGGAAGTACGTGTGAGCGATCTCCGACGAATATCCACGCTCGCGTTGTCCTTCCGCGTTGAACGTGGAGCTTGGAGAGACGAAGAAGCGGTAGTGCTTCTCCAGAAGCTGCTCGATGAGCGCGATGAAGTATCCCAGGATCACAGAATCACTTTCAGGGTGCGAGAAAATCGACTGTTGTAACAGGAAGACAAGAAGTTGAGACTGTGAGTTTGCGACCTTCAATATCGATTCAAATGACAAAAAGCCGTACCTCTTTCAACGGGCCAAAGCAAAGCTCCAGGATGTTCTGCAGGAACGACGCAAAGACGGACGTCGGCTCTTCGACGACGATCTTCAGAAGCTGCAGGAAACCGCACAGCACCATCAAGCCTGAGTTGCCGCTGTTGTTCAATCTGTTGGCATTCATAATCAAGGCAGTTCAGCACCGCTGTTCATGGACAAGAGCACTCCTTTAGACAATCAAATCACGTACACTGTTGTCAGGTGGGAATCGCTGAAAATCTCGACGAAAACTCGCATCAGGTCCGCCACGCTTTCCTTCTGCATCTCTTTCCGGATCGACTTCAGCAACTGGGCGTACAGACGGATGATCTCGTTGGCAACCTTGAGCGCGCTTCTCATTTGGCTTTGCGACTGAGCATTGGTTCCTGATGATGCAGCTTTTCGAATGGCGCCAAAGTACGTCGTCATCAGCGACATCAGCGAAGGAAACGTACTCTGGTACGCCGAAAAGAAGGCGTCTTTGGCCACCTTTGGCTTCGTTTCAACCGAGCGCGCGAGGCAGCGCACCAGGTAGCAGTCGCGCTGGATTTGAGAAACCATTGCACGTTCCAGGACACGTTGCTCATTCTGTTGCAGCGTGAGCGCCGATTGCTCAATTGACTCACGAATTGGAAAGATCAGCTGTCCATACGCCTCTCCCCATTTCTGCACTGATGCCTCGTTCGCGCTTCCACCGTTGCTTCGAAGCGAGATAGCCGAGTTCAAAATGGAGTTCGACATCGACGTATACAAGTCTCCCTGTATCGTCAATGGCAAATGCAGGCTGAACTGGTGGATGTTGCTTTCGAGCTGAGACATCGACGGAACTTGGATGAGGTCGTTGTATGAGAGCACAAACCCAAGGTTTGCAAGTAGCTGCATCGAGTTTTGCATCACCACCTGCGGGGATGGCACGATCGTTGTGTCCAAAGTGTGAAGCAAGACCTGCAGCACGCTTTCCGTGGCGTTCAGCACCTCTTGGCGAGCACCGTTCTGGATCACGAACGGGATACAGCTCAAGCAGAATCGAATCGACGTCAATCCCTCGCACTGTAGATCGACAAAGACATCACCACGCGTCTGGAGACGTTGCTGAACCATGTACTCGGACAGCTTGATGAAGAGGTGGAGGATCTGCCAGCCCGCCATCTGGTTACTCAGGTCCTGACTTGTGCTGTAGTACTGCGCGCAAACGCTGGAAAGAACGGCGCAGTTGACTGTCAGGTCGCGGATTACGCGTCGCTCTTGATCCCAAGCATCGGAGTGCGGAGGGTACGCTGGCGACTCGTGCAGGCGGAAGATCACGTTCTGGCAGGTTTCTCGCACTCGCGGAACCAGTCGCTCCAGCAACGGCGGAGCACAAGCCGGGAATGCTGCAATGCGCCGAATCAACGCGATACAGTCGACGACGAACTGCTTTCGATCCGAAAGCTCGACAACACCGCTGACCTGAGAAACGTTCCCGCTCGTGCGTGCAACACTCAGCTGCGCTAAATCCTGAAGTGACCCGGTGCCGTACAAACTGTCGTTACTCTCAAGATCGAATAACGACTGCGCATCAGAGTCGCCGCCCTTCTCACCAGGGGATTCATCGTCGTCCTCACCGAGCTCTTCCAGTTGACTCTCGTTCGTGGCATAGTTGACTCTCTCTAGGAGGTGGAACATGACTGCGACCAGCCCATTCTCGTAGACGTTGAGCACTTCACGCACTTGTTCATTCGACGCTCCTTCATTCATCTCGACTTCTTCAATGTACCCGACGAACACTTCCCAGACGCTCAAGCAGTTCATGAAGCCCTCGACATGCGGCTGTTTGGAGGTGAGCGCTAGCACCAGCTGCAGGAAATTTGGCAACACAGCTTGGTACTTCGGGTTCTCCAGTTTCTTCAGATGCTGCGTCAGAAACACTTCGACAAACTCGCTTAGCTTGTCCAGATATTCTTCAGTAGCGCGGCCAATGACCTGGTCGTCCACAATTTTCTGCAGCAGCGGGCACAGGCAAAACATGATTTGCTCGACGATGACATCGATTGCTGACGGGTTGAAACGCTTGCTCATGACTTCCGTCAGGCACTGGAGGGCAGCGGCACTTGACATGCAAGTGTGCGTTGCATGGTGAACGCGTTGCCAGTTCAGACTCAGCTCAAAGAGAAGTCCGATCCACGCTTCATTGAAGAGCTCCGCGACTGGCGCCCACAAAATTAGGTGGTTCAGTGTGTCTAAAGCGACCTGGGCGATTCGATCTTGCTGGACCACATTCTCTGTTTGCTGCTGAAGGTTGTGATTGCAGCCGCGCAGAATGTTCGAGAGCAGCGTCAGCAGACTTGGCAGCTGCGAGATGAGCTGGGCTTTCGCTTGACGCTTCACAGACGCAAATGCAAGCGCGTCATCTCGCCCGAACTCTTCCACGACGACACAGAGCAGCTCCAGTCCGCTCTGCCGCGTGTTTTCTTCAATTACCAGGGCTTCCACTTGGCTCATAAACTCTGGCCACGCTGCGTGTCCATTGTCATCGCCAACCTTCCACTCGATGCGCGCAATATCCGCGATCACTTTCCGCAGCTTGCGCACGACAAAGGCGCTCTGGGACGAGCTCACTGCTGTCATCGAGCGCGCCATGAGGTACTCCCACACGAACTGGCGGAAGTGCTGCTGTTCGTGCTGCTGCAGCTGACCCCACTTCTTCGCGACGTACTCCTCCATCGTCGTGGCCGCGAACCAGAGCGCGTACTCGTTGCTGGACGTGCTCAGCAGCTGGAACAACACGGGCAGACACGCGTGCGGCGCGTCCTTGAGCTGCGCGAGCTGCTGTTCGAGGTGCGCCTTTTCCTGCGCAGATGTGTTCGGATCCAGCAGGCGGCCGAGCGCGGCCTCCACCTCCGCGATCATGCTCGCGTGCTGCGCTGTCGTCGCCATCTCGTCGTGCTTCTCAATCGCTCAGTCGGTCACTTTGCCTTTGTGCTTGTGTGGGATTCCGATACTGAAGGCTCACCCGCAAAAAGATGACCGCATTTGTGGTCGAGACTGTCGTCGGAAGGTCGCAGGAGCGGGTTGAAGCGCTTCTTTTCCACCGGATATGCAATTTTAGAAGTACCAGCAGAGTTTGAAGGCAAGAGAAATCAGGTCAACCAACCATCAATTATGCAAGTGAAGAGACCGAGGAGTACTTTTGAAGGTGACGCGAAGGTAACGCGGTGCCACGCATTTTGGGTTAAACTGCCGCTCATTGTGCCAGAAGCAAGATGGCAGCGACAATGCCCACGCACTCGTACGCGAGCGACACCCTCGTCTCCAGCTCAAGCGCGTGGCAGTGGCTGCTCTTCGCGCAGCAGAAGAAAGCGGACGCGTTCACGCTCACCGTAGTGGTGTCCAGCAACGCAGACGGTGATGCGGAAGAGCCACGAGACGCCGCCGCCGGCAAGCACGCGCTGTATGAGCTTCAGCTGGATGAGCACAAGCTTCGCGGACATGTACGCCGATGTTATTCTTGCTGCAGTTGTGTGCTGTACACTTGCATGATGGCTCGACGTGCTGACGCTTCTGTTTGTTGTGGTGAAGATTGAGGAGCTGGGCATCGAGGTGGACGTGCACGCGTTTGTGGAGCTCTTCAAAGTGAGTTGCTGGCTTGCAGATAATAGGACAACATACCATGCTCTGTGCGGGTATTAGTAGATGGAACTAACATGCACGTGATACTGTAGAAAACACTGAAGAATCGCGTATTCGTAGACGTCGTCATCGCCCAGAAGGATGACCGCGTACCCGACAAAGTGAGCCTGCTGCTCACGTACAGGTTCAGCGAGACGATCTCGCGCAAGGGTTGCTTTGAGCTGCCGCTGGTCGCCGCTGACATCCCAGAACAAGTGGTGAAGCTGCTGATGGATATCCACACGACGCCTCATGAGCCACTGCTGACTGAAGCGCAGAAGCGTCAGCGTGATGCAATCGCAAACAGCGCAGCCATTAACGCGAGTTCAGCAGCGTACTTTTCGTCGTCATTAACGTCGTCATTCGGCACTCAGGGTGCTGAAGCGAGTCAATCTCAAAGAAAACCAGCTCATAGCAGCAGTACTACAGATGCGAATGGGAACACTGGATCTGGACCAACGAATCCGCAGCCCCTGAAGCGGCGACACGTCCCTTCCGGCACCATGTACGTTTGTTTGCCTTTGCTCACTTTGATGTATCGTGGATGCTCATAGCTCTTCCACATTCTGTGATCCTGTGTTGTGATGCATTTACAGAAGAAGAAAAGGTCCGAAGGGCGCAAAACTCGCAAAGCATTGAAAATGTACTTGTGTGCCAAAGCAACCATCAGGTGTCATGTTTACTGCAGATCTACTTTTTGAAGATCGGCACCTCTGCGGTCGTCCACTTGACGCGCCGCCCCGTTTCCCAAATGCCCTTGCGGCGCTTACCGTTGCGCGTGACACAGCCTTCGCCGTGGCGAAGCCCCTTCTGCCAGTGGCCCTCGTAGAGCTCCCCCGTCGCGAGCACCATCTCCTTGCCGAAGCCGTGGCAGAGCCCGTCGAGCCACGTGCCGTCGTAGAAGCTCCCGTCCGCGCGCGTGTACTTGCCTTCGCCGTGCATGCGGCCGTCCTTCCAGCTGCCTTCATAGACCGATGGGCTGGTACCACCACCAGCAGATGCATTGTGTATAGACAGCACCGCCTTCACGTCGTTTCCCGCCGCCAGCTTCTTAGTCGCAGCACCAGTGGTTGCAAACTCCATGCATCCATGGCCGTGCTTCTTTCCGAATTGAAACTCACCATCGTATTTGCTGCCGCTCGTGCCCTTGACGAGAATACCCTTGCCGTGGAAGACGTCCTTCTGGTACTCGCCCTCGTAGCGGTCACCACTCGTGACCCACCTCTCCTTACCGATGCCATGCTTCTCGCTGCGTCGCCACTCACCCTCGTACACGCGGTTGCCGCGCTCGCTCGTGAACACGCCGCGGCCATTGCGAAAGCCCTGCGCAAACGCACCTTCGTACTTGTCGCCGTTGGCGAACACGAGCACGCCGCTGCCCTGTCGAATGCCGTCTACGAGGTCGCCCGTGTACGTCCCGCGCATCTCGCATGTAAGCTTTTCACGTCGAAAAAAAGCGAGCGCAAGAGCCCCAGCAGTCGCGCTTGGACGTCGCATACGAACACATCAACGGCCACCAATTGGGCACATGGAGCTCAGCCATCACGTACTCGTAAAGATCGATCGTGATACATGCGAGAGAGATACAGTCAGTCAGATCACCTTGGCACTTCGCTTTAGTTGTTTGCTCTGGCATCTGAGTAATCGACGACATCATCATCCTTTTTCAGGACCATCCTGCCCATATATCGGTCAAAATGCTTGCTAAAACTTACGTTTTGTTGGCTAAAATTGCTTATTTCGTAGCGGTCTGACAAGAAAGACTGACAAACAGACAAGCTTTTCCACACGCGACGGAACGCACCAAAGCTTCTCCCTTCTTCCTTCCTATGACGCCGCCGCCACCGACGGTCGCTACGCGGGCAGCGCCCATGAAGAAACTACCACCACCACAGCTCGCAGTGGCACTCTACAGCCCTGTGCCGCTCGACTCGACGGACGTGATCGACGAGAACCTGCTGCTGGCAGAGACCGAGGAGCTCCTCGCGGCGCTGGACGCCACGGCCTTTGTCGCGTCGCCCGTGTCCACAGAAGATGGCGAGGAGGAAGAAGAAGAGGGCGCCGATGACGAGAGTGAGACGCTCAGCGCCATGCCTAAGAGTGAACCGGGAGTAGAGGCGGCGACGGCGCCCGTAGTACCGCCCACGAAGAGCGGTGCGCTGATGACAGCCAGCGGCGCCAAGATGCGCATCCGCTCGCGCGACCGCACCAAGGACGAGCTCATCGAACTGCGAAGGAGCGTTGTTGAGATGGAGCAACACCTGGTGGCGCTACGCAGAAACACGACGGTCGTGGGCAAAGGCCGCGCAGTGATGACCAAGGCCTGGGAGAACATCGCCAAGCGCCAGCTACGCGACCGGCAACGCGCTGAGGCCGAGAACCAGCACCTCAAGTCCATGCTGTTGGGCCAGCTGAGCCTGGCCGGGTACTTCAACCAGATATCCAACAAGCGACAGCTCACCGCTGTCCCGAACCTTCCTTCTTCGCCCGAAGCGCAGACCAAACGAGCGCGCGTTGTGAGCGACTACAGCGAGGGCATGGAGGCACTCATCGGTGACCTGGACAGACTGTACGGTGAGATGGACAGCGTGTTCGAAGAGACTGGACTCGATCAGTGGTGCCACGAGACCAAGTCGTACGCGCAGACAAAGTTCGTGACCGCAGGCGATACGGGTGAGAGGCAGTCGTTCATTGAGCTCGTGGACATGCGCATAATCCCGTTCAACGTGCAGGCTGTGGGCAACTACCTTTGGCAGTCCATGAAGACCTGGCACCACAAGAACAGCACGTACACGTACGTGTGTCAGGACCGACCCGAGGACACATTTGCCGTGAGCTACCGCGTCAAGACCGCGAACGGCGACGAGGACAAGTACTCAGCACGTTTCAAGCTTGTCAAGCGGCGCTATATTCGGGAGAACGAGCTGTGTGTGATCTGGAAATCACGCTCGGACGGCGAGAACGAGCTCTCGGGGTACTACACGGACGAGGTCGGGTGGGTGATGGTGAGCCACGTCCCGCCTGTGGACGACACGACGCCGCCGACCACAGTTCTCCGCGCGTGTTTGCACATTTACCCTCGGAAGGCAGCGGCTACCCCAGTGACGGCTGCCGTCAATCTTGCGGACCGTGCGGTCCTTATTGAAGAGGCCGATGGCGTTAGCAGTGAGCCCAGTAGGGAGATGCGGCTCGCAAAGCTGGTCGTCGGCAGCTTTGAAGACGACGTGAACTCGATCAACCAGACAATGGAGAACCTGCTGCTGGAGGAAGCCCGGTCGCTGGAAAGGCCCGTGGACGAAGGCGTGATGGGATTGTCCAAGACCACGCGCATTCAGTTTGGCTCTTTGCCAAACTGACACACGAAGTGGACGTACTGAGAGCGTGAGCTCATCATGGACCTCTGAATCAAGCCAGTAGGTGTCCTTCTTGTAAATAAGTGATTTTGAAGCAGAAAAAGTGATTTTAGCCATTTTCTAATCGACTTATTGCCAGATGCGAGCAGTGGTGTGGCAAATCAACCAAGAAAACTGAGCGAGGACGCGACCACCTGAGCGGATTCGTTATTCGCCAGCGCCGATGGTCCCGAGCCAGCCGAAATGCGCGGCGATCCTGACGCCGTCTCCCGCCAAGCGGACCGCTTGCGGTGCGGCAGCGCCGGATGAGGTCGACGAGAATGAGCTGCTCGCGGAGACGGAGGAGCTCCTCGCCACGCTGGACGCAACGGCCTTCGTGACATCAGCCACTACCAAATACCGCAATGCCCAGGCGCCACGAGGATTGCAGATTGCCACGGTGGCACACAACAGATCATCAGTGCATCACGACAGACCATCACCGCCCCGGAAGCGGCGTATTCGCACCGAAGAGAAAGTGAAGAGCGAGCTCGAGGAGCTCCGACAGCTCGTGACGCACCTTGAGCGCCAATTGCTGTCAGTCCACTTCGACCACAACACTAGCAAAGCGCTCGTCTCTCGAGAACACAGCGACAGATCACAGCTCTGGAGGCACTACATTGAGCGCCAGCTGCAGCTCAGACAGCGCGCTGAGGCGGAGAACAAGCAACTCAAGGCGCTTCTCGCCGGATACCACGCTCTCACTGATGTGCATCAGAAGGGCGAGTACCTTGTCGCAGCGTACCCGACTCTCGTGAATCTGAACTCCCAAATGCACGGCCGTCTGAAGCAACACCTTAGCTTCGCACGTGAAACAACAATGTCCAATACCTTTCAACCACTGCTACGACGTCTCGACACTGCATACGCCGACATGGACACAGTTTTCAGTCAGAACGGGATGGACCAGTCGCTGGGTGAAGCCAGGTCGTTCGCACAGACCGTGACGCGACGAGCAAGCGGGAGCAGCTCTGAGTGTCGCTTCATCGAGCTCGTGGACATCCATTCGCTGCCGTTCGGGGCGGCGAGTGTCGCCAGCGCCCTGTGGAAGACCATGAAGAGCCTGCACCACAAAGACAACCCGTACGAGTTCCCGTGCTTCAACCGCCGCGAGGATACGTTCGCCGTGGGGTACTCTGTGCTCAGCAACTCTGGAGGTGCCAGTCAGAGCACCGACTTGAAGCTCGCAATGCGGCGCTACTTTGAAGCCGACCGGTTCGTGGTCACGTGGACTGCTCAGTCGGACGGAGTTGCGGACCTCGAGGGCATGTACACGGTCGAGACGGGCTGGCTGGCGGTGAGCAGTATTGGCGAACAAGAGCAAAACCCGACGGCGGTACTGCAGGCGTGCATGCACATTGTCGGCAAGAGTCGAGACGAAGCGCATCAGTGCGACCGCGAAGTCAACGCGCTCGTGAACCTGGTCGTGAGTGCGGTCGAACAGGACGTGACGTTCATCAACCAGCGAGTGGACGCGCTACTGCTATAGGAGACCGGAGGCTGAGAACCACGAAGCAGCTACTAATGAACGCAATCGCACAGCTCGTTTGATGGCAAGCCCAGTCAAAGTGAGGCAGTGAGCGTGTTTATGTGTGTGTGCGTCAGTGCGAGCAGCTGGACATTAGGTCAGCACGGGAGTTCCTTGGTGCAAAGTTTCCACGACCAACGGCGGAGATCATTATCGCAGGATGCAACTCCCGAGCGAGCAAGTCCAAACGAGGAGAGACTAGGGACGCATCGCATGGTCACAGGACTGGCTGAGGGCATCAAGTCGGTCGGAAGGTTTGGATGAACGTGCTGACAAGCCCAGCAAGAGCAGCAGTTGGTTGTTTACAGATGTGAAGAATGAAGCGCAAGAATATACTTTTCTTCATCCAGCTGACGGACCGCTGTGTGACGGAGGAAGCCATTCGTTTACCTGTAGCTGTCAATTTAACGAAGAAAGCCGGAAGAGTGACCTGAGCTGCCCATCTGGTCGTGATTTGCTGTTTGAGCGAGTGGTGGGACGGATGGTCCTCAGTTCAGTGCTTTGTTGACTTAGTGGACCTTCAGATGCTGACGTCTTCGTGTCGAATCTTGG